>JAECUM010037799.1:0-27718 GCA_016617855.1 Megalonaias nervosa
TAATAATATTTATACTGGTTGTTTAATTTATAGCAGCAGAGCGTGGACGACAAAAATTGAGTGACCCGGTGCTGATATACTCGGAGGGTACCATAATATTGGAGACCAATTAGAGAAAATATCATCGATAGAACCGTTAAATTGCAATTAGAAAAGTTGTAGGTGCACCCTCTCCTCTTTCCTAATATATTCGAAGGGTACCATAATATTGGAGACCAATTAGAGAAAATGTCATCGATAGAACCGTTAAATCGTAAAAATAAGGGCTCAGAAAAGTTGTAGGGTCCACCCTCCCTGCTGCTTATAGTCCTCTACTTGACCTCGGGTTACAATTAACGTTTTCTAAGCAAAGCTATTACCTAATGGAAAACTTCATTTTGGAAGGTTCCTTATGTTTACAAGATAAAATCTTAGTGATAATGAGAAGGTCTGTTACTAAAGCTATAATATGAAATGTGGTAAACAACAGGTGGAACTTGCATTTTATGGGGAATTACAATGTTCTTGATTGACATAAAATGTTGTTTACAAATCCAAAATCAATGATTCAGGTCAGGTATAAAATGAAATTGATTTTGGACAAGGTCAGGTCCAAAATAAAATTATCCATAACATTTAATAAAAAGCTGACAATTAATACTATAATACTATAAACCTTTGAGAATAAGAAAAGTATATTGAATATAACTGCATGCAAAGACCTGAATTGTATTAACTAACATTGCTGAATTTGGATATTTATGTGAACTAATTATCTCAGCTTTTGGCTTATAACAGGTAAATATGTGTCTGTAAAGAAACCCTCAAATGGCATTATAATTAGTAAATATCTGTCTGTCTGGCTGTAAGGATACCCTAAAATGTCATTACATGGCATTATAGCTAGTAGATATCTGGCTGTAAGGACACCCTCAAATGGCATTATAAACAGTATAAATCTTCCTGTAAGGATACTCTCAAACGGTATTATAACTAGTAGACATCCAGCTGTAAGGACACCCTCAAATGTCATTATAACTAGAAGACATCTGGCTGTAAGGATACGCACAAATGTCATTATAACTAGTAGAGCTCTGGCTGTAAGCACACCCTCAAATGTCAGTATAACTAGTAGATATCTGGCTGTTAGGACCTTCTCAAATGTCATTATAACTAGTAGATGTCAGGATGTAAGGATACCCTCAAATGTCATTATAACTAGTACATGTCTGCCTGTAAGGACACCCTCAAATGTCATCATAACTAGTACATGTCTGCCTGTAAGGACACCCTCAAATGCCATCATAACTAGTAGATATCTGGCTCTAAAGATACCCACAAATGTCATCATAACTAGTAGATATCTGGTTGTAAGGATACCCACAAATGTCATTCCTAATTTCACACAAAAGGCATCTAAAAATTGAAAAGATATCTTCTTTCAAGATCCGTGTAAAAGCATGTTCAGCACTCAGTTGTTGTAACATTTCAGCTTTAATAAATGTCTGATTTTAAATATACGGCTCTTTGAAACACTAAGATATATACTCAGCTCTTGAAATAAATCATCATCTTCTTAGAACGAAATGTCTTATTCAAGCATACAATTTACATGGACTCATACTAATTTATTTTAAATGAATATCATATTTTGTAAATTGGTTTAACAACAACAATAGCAATAATAATAATAATAATAACATGCCGTCAGTTCAAACTATCATGTGGGGAAATTTAATTCTTTTTTATTACCCCAAATTTTTAAAAAGCATAAATAAATAAATAAATAAATCCTTTTGCGCCGAAAATTTACAAACTTAATAGTTTCCAGGAATGTGAACAAGTCTGAGACTTAGTTAATTTCTTTCTAAATCATGTATAAAATCTCTTTAGCTGTAAGTCGACATCGATATAAAATTATAGACACGCGAATATGACTGTGATGAATGAATGTGTGTGTGTGTGTGTGTGTGTGTGTGTGTGTGTGTGTGTGTGTGAAACACAGCATGCAGTCAATTCAAAGAGGTGAACTGACTGAAGTGATGAAGGAGTAATATTGAAATATTTTCAATCTGGCTCAGACAGAAACAATGTTATTTTACCCCATCCTCGATGAGACCAAAAAACTATTCAATTACAATCACCCAACCTCTCATCATCACCAATCCACCCCCACCCCACCCCGTGTTAGTTCTTTCGGCAGTATGATTCCTAGCTCAGTCGAAACATACTTTTGTTTTCCTTTTCCGAAAATAAACAACCCATCCACTCGAGACAAAACTAATTTAACAGTAATAAGACACTACCATGTCAACCCCCCAACTCAGAGGTCTTTCCGAACGAAACTGAGACCCAAGATTGTAGGCGTCGTGAGCGAAACAAAAGCAGCACCTAGCCAAAATAGTAGTATATGAGAGCGATATGGCCCCACGTAGACCGTAATATTTAAAACAGGTCCCGGCACTATAGCCCCAAAATGTATAACCCCACGTAGACTGTAATGTTAAAAACGGTCCCGGCACTATAGCCCCAAAATTTATAGCCCCACGTAGACCTCTATGTTAAATTTAGGGGGTTGTACCGTAGCCCCAAAATTTATAGTCTCACAGACTTCTGTGTTAAAATTAGTCGTTTGTACCGTAGCCTCAAGATTTATAGCTTCACGTAGACTTCTATGTTAAATTTGGTCGTTTGTACCGTAGCCTCAAGATTTATAGCCTCACGTAGGCTTCTGTGGTAACAGAGGTGGTTTGTACTTTGGGACAATGGGAATTTGACATGGGAATGTCAACTGGAGGTCAATGGAAATTGAACATGGGTAACGTCATGGGGTTGATAGGGTAAAAACTATTTATAGGGTGATATGTACTTATAGGACAAAAGGGTTGATAGGGACAAACAGAGACATACAGAAACAAACAAATGCACATCCAAACACACAGAAAAGGGACAGAGATGTTCCAAAGAAAGACTCACAGACAGAATAGAGATTCCAAAAAGAAAGTCTGTTGTATGGGTACAAACATTGATTCAAATATATACATGGGCTCTACGGCCTGTGCTTTGGTTTAAGCACTGTCCATTTAATACATACAAGTTATCTATTTCTTGGTTCTAGAAACTACTTTTAAAACTTAAAGTTCATGCCTTCAAAAAACATATACAACGTATATATATTTCATAAAAGAATGACATTTTTCATACTACAATTAATGTCCATTTTTGAGAAAAAGCTTAAACAAGAAACAAACGATCCAACTGGACAAAATTAGTGCTTTCTTTTTATCAGTCACGCACGTTGTTTTCAAATCTGGTCAGCTCCTACTTGTGCTCAAGCGTAGATGTTTTCCATCACATACTCCCTTTCATCTGTAGATTTCTTGGTATATTCATAATGCTAGGTACACTTATCGACAAGCAGATCAATGGTGGTTATTGTCTTCTTCCCATGGAGGTACAACGTATGCCATATGAATGGTCACTTTTCCATCGGTGATGTCAAATTTTTCTTTCCTTGTCTGCATTGTCGAAGCAATAGCCCTCAATAGTTTGGAAGAAGTTAATTCTGCAGGTGTGCTAAACCGGAGACATACAGGAGAGTTCAAACTTTCGTGATACATAGATAGGCTCAAACGACCTCGAGTTTTGACTTGACACTGACGTTTGAGTTCCTCTAACAGTGAGTCAAATAAGTCCGTAATGAAACCTGCTGCTTCCTCGGCTGGAACGTCAGGCGCAAAGTCTTTAAATTTCACCGTGTAGGTGTAAGCTGTCGTCCTAAATTTTCTCGAAGTCGCTGTCTAAATCATTTGGATGCTAAAATACTCCTTTAGGTCTACTGAATCCTTTTCCTTCTTGGACGCGCTTTGCTGTGAGGGTATGGTAGTGAAAGTGGTCAATGATGTTTGTTCCTTCTCTTTTTTCATCTGCGTAGAGTGATTCATCTTTCTCGGTGTTTGACCTCGCAATGAAATGTCGTTTTTGGAAGTCGTCCCTTTATTATACTAGGTGATATCAGCATGTCCATAAGGTAAAGTCTTGTCGTCTGGAAGTCGCACTGGTTGCACGTAGTTTGCATTGGTGATAGTAAATAAACAACTAAGATGTAGTACTGCATTGGTGATGTGATCGTGAGGCACAGCATCGCACTAGAGTTTCTCGTTGGACTTGAGTCTTACGCTCGATACTTGCTGTTTGAAAGTATTCATCTTTCTCGCTTGGTGCTTGTAGTGACAATGAACTATCGGTCTTGAACGTTGTCCCTTTTTATATGCTGGCCAATATCGGTGTGACCGTACGGTAAAGAGAAGTGGTTGGGAAGCCGAACTCGCTTCTGGTACACGATTTAATAATCTTTTTCCAAGGGTCGACTGACGATTTGGTGAGTGGGTAAACGTACAATCTTGTGGGGTTCGTTGGTGGTCACTTTAAAGTTTCCATCCTGTCCAGACTGCAAGGCTTCTTTCAAGACGCCAAAGTTCACCAATCGACTGGTGCGATAATTGAGAGTCAATCCTTTCACTTTACGCTCCGTGTGCACTTCTCCTTCTGGGTCACGGTATTCGTAGCCGTAATTTTTGGGACCGCCACTTGCAAAACTTAGAATCTTGTCGTCGGGATGCTCGTCCGTCCAGGCTCCTAAACGGTCTCCTTCGACTTTAGGGTGTTGTTGACCCAGACGATAGATGTAGATGCAACTGTCTGTGTCAAAATACAACACACGATCTAACAGTTCTAAAGCTTCGTACAGTTTTAAGCGAGCATGGGCTGTCACGTAGGCCGCAATGATGACATTTCCAAATTCGCCGGCTTCTACAAAGTCCAGTTCTTTTTCGTAATTGACTAAGATCAAGTCCTCACGAAGGACGTCCACGTGTTTCATGTATTTAGTTTTGTCGTGAATCATCTGGAAGTAGCGGGAAGGTTCTGTCAAATACTCCGTCTTGGGAAAACACGGTCGTTGTGTCATTTTGCCCCGCAGACAATTTAACATCACTTTGGCAAACGATCGCCTTCCTTCATTTTTCTCGATGTGGTCTAAAGTGATGCCTTCCTGGTCCCAGTATTTCTCTTTGAATTTTGTTTGGTCTTCGGGAGTGTGACACCAGGAAGGATAGCCGCTGGCTTCTTGTTTCAGTTTCAAAAAGGCATTCACGTAGTCTGCGAAAATGCCTTTCTGAGTCTCGTCGCCCTTGTGGTATTTTTCTGTCTTGGGAAAGCGGTAAATTTAGTACACTTCTGACAGTTGGTATCCCAGGTCCAGAGCTTTAAACAATTCCACGCTGACCCACGTTCCTGTGAAGGCGCGTTCTTCCTGGGTGTGCTGACAAGGTCGGTCTCGGTTGCACGTTTCAGCACAAGTACCGCACAAAGGAAACATCAGTTTTCCTTGGCAATGATGTGGTAAAACGGGATGGTACAAGTTCGTGGGAGGCAAGACTTTGCACTTGATCAGTCCTTCGTATTGTCGAATGTTGTCCACGTCGATGTGTTCCGTGAGCAATTGCGGGTGCCCTGCGGGAAAGTGACAATATCTGCACACGTATGGATACAGAGAACACACGTCCAAGTATATGATTTCTTATCCTTTCTCCTCATCGGCTTGGTACAGCAAACAGGTGGCATTCGTCCGTCCTCAGTACAAACTGTCCCGTGGGTTCAGTGGGTCCACCAGCTTGTAACTTTCCACGATGCACTTAAACTCGGGATCGGTTTTCAAACGGTGATCGTATTCGTGTTCCCACATTTCTACCACTTGGTATCCTTGCTCTTCTAACTTCAATCGTCGCTGACAAGTAGCCTCGTACAGGTCTTCCATGGTCCGTTGTAAAAACTGATTATTAGTGTCACGTTGAGGGTGACAGATGGGACATCCGTGAAATAAGTACCCGTTAAACTCGTACACGATCTGAGGGTTATCTAAGTCCCAGCCATCCACCGAATACCTTCCGATAGTCTTTTCGCCTCCTCCGTTGCGGGCATGTTGGATCCATTTGTCTTCCTTGTCGAACAAGCAATGTAGCCAGCGTAGGGATTTGACCGAGTATTGACGTTTGACAAAATTGGTCGTTTGAGGGCTTATGACAGCTAGGGTGTTTTCGGGCATGAATCTTTGACAGTACACTAAGGAACACGCTTTGGGAATGGTCCAGGCTTTTTTCAAAGGAACGATCCCTCCGTACTCCATGAATAATTCTTGAAATTTTCCACAGCAACGCCGTAAAATGTCCACGTCGGAACGACAATGTTTTTAACATTTCTTCCTGAAAGTCGAAGGGGTCCGAGGCGTGAGTGTGGTACCAAGCGTAGAAAGCTTCTCGTTGTTCGGTACGCATGTTGTCGGGGTCGTAGTAGTAAGCCTCGGACAAATGCGGTAGAACGGCGTGTTGATTGGCTTCGGTATAACCATTAGTTTGATCCGTCACCCGAGCAAAGTCATGCTGAAGATAATTCTCAACAGACTAAAGCCTCAAGCAGAGAAAATTATTGCTGAAGAACAGGCAGGCTTCGAAGCAGAATGGAGCACCACAGAACAAATCTTCAATCTCAGACTCCTATACGAGAAATACCTTAAGCACCAGCAGAATCTATACCACGTCTTTATAGATTTTAAAAAGGCCTTTGATAGGATATGGCATGCAGCCTTATGGGCAACTATGAGGAAGTACAACATCGGATCGAACCTGGTGCAGGTTGTTGAGCACCTCTATGACAAAGCCACCAGTGCTGTCCTCATTAATGGCAGCAGAGGAGATTGGTTTCGAACAACAGTTGGAATCAGACAGGGATGTATACTGTCACCTACACTCTTCAACATTTTCCTGGAAAGGATAATGGAGGATGCCTTGCATGACCACAAGGGCACTGTCAGCATCGGAGGAAGAACAATCACCAACCTTCGCTTTGCAGTTGATATTGATGGTTTAGCAGGAGATGAAAAAGAACTGGCTGACTTGGTTGAACGCCTCGACACAACCTCCACAGTATATGGTATGGAGATTAGCGCGGAAAAAAACAAACTGATGACAAACAACACCAATGGCACCAGTGCAGAAATAAAGTTAGTGGACAGAAGCTGGAAAGAGGCACAAGTTTTAAGTGCTTGGGATCAATTATCACAGACGAGGGCTCCAAACCAGAACTACTTTGCAGGATTGCCCAGACAACAGCAACAATAACAAGGTTGAGACCAATATGGAAAGATACCAACATTTCTTTTGGTTCCAAAATAAGACTGATGCGCTCAATTGTCATATCTATCTTTCTGTATGCTTGTAAAAGATGGACGCTCACATCAGATCTATAAAGAAAGATTCAAACCTTTGAAATGAGATGCTAGATCATCTCATACATTGACCATGTAACCAACAAAGAAGTCCACAACACGATTCAAGGAGCCATCTGATCCTATGAAGACCTCTTGACCACTGTAAAAAAAGAGCAAACTGAAGTGGTACTACCATGTCTCAAGATCATCTGGACTGGCAAAAACAATCTTGCAAGGCACAGTGCGAGGGTGCAGAAGTGGCAGACAGAAAAAAGGTGGTAAGACAACATTAAGGTGTGGACAGGCATGGGATTTGGAGATTCCCAAAGAGCAGTAAAGAACAAGGAAAGATGGAGAGAATTAGTTGCAAAGTCAGCTGTGGTGCCCTAACGACCTCTCGCGTTAAGGGATTGATGATGATGATGATGATAATAATATCACACGTTTGTACAATATAGGTGGCCAGTGACCGTTAAAGAACAAGTTCGCCAGGCGATGTTCGAGAACCTTACGTATATCACTCTTAGCAGACCCAACAAATGGAAAGAGTAGATATTTAAATTACAGCCAAAGAAACACCATACACACATGGATAACTGAATGGTCTAAAATGGTATTTAGAGAGTTTATCGAAAAAAAATTCCATCAGTGATCTGTGAAATCAGAATTTTTCAAATATTTAATGAAGGTGAAGATTTATGGAGAGAATTTATAACATTGTATATACCTCAGTCTGTAATACCCACACAGAACAACAACAAAAATTTCCAAGCTACAGCAACAATAATTTACATGACAACAACAACAAAAAGAACCTGCCACGCCGGCACCCCAAAGTGAATAGTTAAGCATACCTCCACGTGCACAAATATAGTAAAAAGAAGTATCTTTAGACAGCAGGTAGTAGAAATGAAAGAAGCACCTAAATTTCCAAGACTGACCAAGGCTATTGCAAAACAACCTAATCTCTCGTATAAATCCGACTCTGAACTCAAGGAAGTTACCAGAGTTATGGGAAAACAATAAAAGGAAAGAAAAAGTCATGGTGAATATGTGAGCCTCGCGACATTCTCAGTCAGTTCGCTCTGGAAATAATGCACCAGAAGAATTCATGTGGCACATAGACTTTGTCAGCGATTCTTCACCAACAATAACTTGCACTGTGAAACATTTCGAGCATTGATATACGAACAAGCAAAACATACTGATGATACATTATTATAATACTGATGATGCATCAAAGGCGATGGAGACGTTCAATGTTGAAACTATTCGTGTTTTTAGTGAAATTTATGCAGCTGCCCAACGTGTGCTTGTTAATACAAACCAGAGCGTTACTTCGATAATCACAGTCTAATCGACAAAACCAAAATTACATGTGACTTTTTTTTAAACCAATTACCGCTGGGAAATCGTGCACACATTATATCGCATAAGTGTCCATGCGAGTTTATCACAGTTGGCCTAATATCCGATCACAACCGATTGAAGTCTTGGTGCAAATAACTACTTTATTTTTTCAGCAGACAGTGGTGTCATCTGGAATAATACTGAACTTCCTGTAAACATGTTCGACATCCAATAAATCTATAAAGAATTTCGACGACATTGCCACGGCAATTCAAGGACTCGCCAGATTAAGTGATGATTATTCAAAATCATCCAACCATGATGTTTATCAGAGATACATTTAATAATGTAGATCATGTAGATCATGTAGATCATGTACCGTATACGAACTCAAGAACATGTCATCGCGGCTACAACCGCAAATGTAGGAGCTGTAGTCATTAACGCGAACCCAAATATCAACTCGAGTGTTTTACAACGTCGATTACAACTTCATAGAGGCTTATTAAATTTTGGTGTGAAATTCCCCTCGGTGTTGCAGAGATGTTGGCAAGGTTATTTTTTGGACCTAAGCACACAGTCACCTTATTTTGTAAGAATAACGCAAACCCTCCAGTTTAGCGTAAAGGAGGCTTTCCTGGTAAAGTTGAGTGTTGTCAACATTGACTTTACTTTTTCGATGCCTGTTTTAACCCCTTTGCTCTCTACAGAATCAATTTTGTTGTCATTTATGCTATTTGGAACTGCTTCAAAGCTCCCATTTCTCACTCACACCACAAATATGTACCCACTAAGCAATATTAATGGACAGTTTGCATGGAAAATAAGTACGTACCCAATAGTGTCTTACCACACCAAAACACGTGTTCGAAGCGTTTCAAAATACAAATCGAGATAATTACCACAATCATATTAAGATGATATTTAATCACTTAGTGTGACCGAAGTTTCTCCGCAATCAAACGGTCATCAGGAAACCTCTGAAGAAATTTGTTTAATTTCACACACAAATTCCACATGTATATCACAATTTATGGTTGTACATGGACCGACATTAAAACGTTGACACTGGTATGCAAATTTTCCAACACGACTTTCGGACATCATAGCCGATAATTTGCATTTCTGTAGCTTTTAAGCAGTCCATTGCTGGTATGTTTTGTTTTTGCACGTATCAGTGTACATCAAACCATTCTTATGGTTATAGTTGCTATGTTGTGATTCTTTCTGACAGAAATTTCTTGTTGGAGGGCACGGGTGATCGAATGAGGGTCCTTGGTGTGCCTGTAGAAAACTAGCAACTGAAGATGTTTAGTTCTAAAATAATAATATCCTATCATGAAAAAAGGTCGGACTTAGCATAAGACGTCTTGCCAAAATTAAAACACGCAGTAAGAAACGATTGTTGGCTCAAAGTGTGGCTTTCGCCAGACAAGTTTACCGGAATTGTTCACTTGTGGCTTACACAAACACAACTTAGCTTACCAAGGCCAGAAGTTATTATACCTTAGTGACATTCAAAAGTAACCGAATCTGATGTGATGCAACTCCAAAAGACCAGTGGAATATTTCGTGTTTTAGCACAGATTTTACATTCGTGTGCGCTTAATGTTATGCAGTTTGTCTCTTTATATTTACGGCCATTACTCAGCCCGACGAGGCGATGATTTGGTTCTGAGCAGGTTTGCCACCAATGCGGATTTGAATGAGTTTACCAGTCGGGTTATTGATGTCTTTGCCACAGGTCCGTTTTCCATTCTTGAAGATCAAACTAGTAAACTTACAGTGTCTAAAGTACACATTCAAGATATTGTTGTAAGACTATCAAGCACACTAGCAAATAATCTAGCCATAAAGAGGGAGGAATTAACGACAAGTGTGGTTTTGTTGCCTTTACCAAAGACTGTCTTGGTAATGTTGATTCTACAACATCACAATATGTGGATGAACAAATCGCAGGCTTGCCCCTACGACCACCGGTCGTCGGAAAAAACATTAAGTTTGAAGGATTATATTATCTAGAGGGGTACCTAACCGTCTTTGGTGTTTGTATTTTAAGATTCGATTCATCATAATATATAAGTGATGGTTTATGACCACGGTGATGACATTACGAAATTTGATGAAAGGATGTTCGATCGACTGACCTATGATACTAACATTGATAACAATTTCGTTCCACTTGTTGACGAATATTGCTTCAAAACAGAATTATCAGGCCCTCACATGCACATAAATATAATCTTGTTAAGGGTAAAATAGAAATCAACCGCTGGAACCACAATAATGTACCACTCCCAACTCAAAGAGATCCTGGAATCTTGCGCATCGTCAACTGCACCACCAAGCATGAAAAGAGACTAATTGTTTCGATAACATAGAAGCGGATTTCATCGCTTAATCCTCCCCGATTACAATTCTCGTTTTATATGTCCCACCAACATTGACTCAGCAAGGACGCAATTGTCCGTGTAACAGTTTTTGGATGAAGGCGAGAACGATCATTTCAGACACTATTCAATGATGTGATAGGTATGGTTTTTATATGAACGTGGTGTTAGTCCTCCAGCATGTACAATCGCTGGGAATTGAAATATTTCCCAGGTAGATATATTTTATGATTGCATGAAATTTGCACCAGTAAAAAGGGTTTTTGGTTAGAAGTGATTGTGCGTGTTGCACCTGATCATGGTCAGACAGTAAAGAAATTGTACTACGCAATCACAGTATTAATACCAACTATGATGGACCCACAGTGTAACCGACGGGAAAAATGAATGTAGGGAAATCACCGCAAAGTCAAATCACTTAGAGAATCGCATTGATTAATACAAATGTGTGTGTGTGAGAGGTCAAAGATACTTTCTTGCAGGCTTGGCTCGGCAACAAATGTTGGTCTGGGTGTGGAGGGAATCACGAACACCATAACCAGCATATGTGCACCAATCGGAATTGTTTTTGGGGCTATATTATTTGTGATCGGTGTTTCTGGTGGTGCAAGCAAAATAATTTCTATACGATTACACTCACGAACACGTATTTATTCAGAACCTATCGAAAGAACACTTGTTAGTCTCAATATGATTACTAAACTGTACTCGGTGGCAACTGCAAATGACCGAATTTAAGACTTTGTGGACGGAAATGGAAAATCACCGACAACTCTGAGCGCAGATAACAAAACATGTGATAGTGGATTTACATGCAGTTAAAGTCGAGCAATTTCCTTTAAAAACAAAACAATATATAACAAGCATTATGTTTGTCTTGTCACAATATCAAAGACTTGTACCGTCCAGTAGTGAAATTATGGGGCTTTTTTTCTTACTGACATAAGTCAACGCCTTGAATATAGCATAAATGTCCTCTTGTTTGGTCGCATATTGATCACTTTCACTGATTACCATCTAAGGCCCTGACCTAAACCAGTGACCAGTAAGCCAACATTAGGACGCTATTGGTGGGATTTTTCGTGTCTCCCAAATCCACCCAAGTTCCTGTGAATTGCTTTGGTACAACAAGGGTGCAGGACACTATTCCATGTGAATCCAACCACATCCAGTATCTTCAAAACACTCGTTGCGTCATACCTATTTAAAATACTTATATTTTCAGATGTATCTGACGGTACTTTCTTATCTGGAAGATTCTTCTAAGATTCAAAATAGCTGTAGAAGGAGTTGACAATGTTCAAGAAAATTTACAGAAAGTTAGTACGCTGGTTAGTAGGAACTGGTTTGCCATATCAGTAGATCCACCTAATATACAAACTGACTCAGTCTTGCTTAGAAACAAAATGCATTGTTTATAACAGTTATAATTTCTGACATCTTATATTAGGAAATGATTTTTTTTTCTGGATGTGAATGAGGTTTGAATGACAAATGTGTGTTTATTTAAAACGAAGTCGACAAACCAAAAACAGGAAGCACAATAATATAACACTAACAGCAATAAAAGATTACTTTGACATTAGCTACGAAAAGGGAAAGATAAATATCTATACTCCAGGGTCAGTGTTACGATCACTGTTGATGGTGGTGGTGGGGACACGAGCTTCTGCATGATTAAAAACGCTGCAAACATTTCAGCTGCTACGATGTTGAGATACATTTGGTGTAAATTGTTACAATGGAAAATCGCAGGTACCTTGCGGATGGTAGCAAACGGATGCCATCGACTAAATGATAGTAGCCGAATTGTACTGACATCAGGTCCATGACATTTATTGCTTAAACTTGGGCTTTGGATAGATTTATCCAGAGGCTTGATCTATTAAAACTTTCAAACATTAATCTTTTTTCAGACAACAGAAGATTTGTGTATATTAAATATAGCACAATAAACTTAAATATCAGATGACTAATTGAATGAATTGTAATGAATACTAGTCATTTCTCAACGTTAAGAAATATCTGTGCATACAGTTACCTTCCTACATAGAGCGGTTTTGTAACTTTTGTTCATGACATTATTTGATATTAGTTTGATACGAACAACGACAATATTGCGAATGTTAAGTGGCTAGGAACCGGCGCTTGGTTTTTATTTACGGAACTATGCCGTTTTCCAAACTATAACTGGCAGTTAATCTATAAACCTTTGAATCGGTGTATACAACTTGCATATTCAAGGCAAGATTTAAGTGAGAGAAGACGCGGTGTATGTGATGAGGGGAAGTTGTTGTTGTTGTTGTTGTAGGGTTTAACGCCATTTGTCAGCACAAGAGAGGCTATACATGGTGGCTTGTATAAATGACGTAGGTAGAACCCGGACAAAAAACCCGTAAAGAACCACCGACCCACGAGAAGCTACTGGCATGGTAAGGGGAAGTACATATTCGTACTGTTGTGTGTAATTTGTATCGAATTATCCTTGTAGCAGTTTGTACCGATTACCCTTATAGCAACTTGACTACAAAATGTAATGGAATCGCTTACAATTATGATGATCAACATAGTGTATTCTTGTTTCATGGGCACACGAAGACATTAGAATAATGTAAAATAACACTTTGCTTTGCTATGACAGAACGTTTTCTTCTTCGTATACTTTGCTCGATAATGATACCTTAGAAATACAACCAGTAAATAGCAAATCCAGTAATCGGAAGATATTTTCAGCTTTAACCTTCAGTGACGACTTTGGCTCCTACCGGTAAACATACAAGACATCGAAAACATACTGTATCAAATGTCATTACACACACAGCTGAGGTTGCTGGAGGAGCTTCTTTGTTAAGGGAAGAACATTCCATCTACATTTCTAATTATCTGTCAGTCATTTTTCTTAATGAGACGACATTTTGTAACATTTGTTAGAATAACAGCGTCGTTGTAAGATTCATCTCAACGCCATATTGTTATACTTGTCCTCGTCGCTGGTACGTTCATTCAGTAATGTGTTTTTGAGTCGCTAAGTATTCATAGTCACTGGCTAATTCTGTATATCAGAGAGGTCGTGTCGAACATTTCTACAGATGAATTGATTCACTAGCCTACACTTCAGGGTAAGTTTATGCGATGCTTTTCGGCCGCTACTCGGTAAATTTCAAACCAGATAGTCTTGCATGTAATTTTAATAGATATTCTGCAGTAACATACACTTTACCGCAAGCTTAGGCGACGTTTCACTAATTTCACCTGCATATGCTATCGATTATCTTACATGTGCTACCCTAATTGATTTGACAAAGTGTATTGTGTACTAGTGATTAAAACTGGCGGAGGATACTCATGTGACATGACTGTAATGTATGGTGTGTTATACAGGCTATACATGTGAAATGTGCCACGCTGGACGAAAAATTAATAGGCTTCTGTTTTGGACAGAGAATCATGATCTAAAGGAAGGCGAATAAGCGAACCATTGAAGTGGAGGAGTTTATTTGCATAGCAGTCGACGCAGCCTCAGTTGGCAATTTTAGCTTGAGGAATATGTTAAACTCAGCTCTGTGGTGAGAAGATAAATAGGTTAGCCATCTAATCTAATGCGCCAGATATAGCCCCAGCTCCGCATCCACAAACTCAACAAGAACCAAAGATATTTTCAGTGGTATCTTTAATATAGATCATGTTGCAAATTCGCCCTAGACACTTGCAAGTACAGATTTTTTTGGCTTTACGGAGTTGTATTTTTTATATGTGGTGAGTTGCACACACACACACACACACACACACACACACACACACACACACACACTCTCTCTCTCTCTCTCTCTCTCTCTCTCTCTCTCTCTCTCTCTCTCTCTCTCTCTCATACTTGTCTGTTGAGATGTACAGTCAGGACTGGTAGTTCTCTTCTTGGCTTTCTTTTTCTGATTGGCCCTTTTCTTTCTGATGTTTGTTTTCCTTCATTGATTTATTACATCTTTGCTTTCGGCTTGTTTTGTATCTTTTTGAGCCATTGCGTCTCGTTTCTCTGTGAACTGGGGCATTGCCTTTCTATTTGTCTCTGTGTGTAACGTTTTATCTTCTGTCGTTTATTCGTTTTAAGGAATTATGCCCTTTCACTCCTTGGTATCTCTGTGGGCATTCTGATGTTGTGTTCTTTTCTCTATAGGTTTTATTGTTGGGCTTTGTTTCAGTGTTTTCTCTTACAACATCTTGGATCATGCCATGTTAGTGCTCATCTACGGCAATTGAGATCGAAGATATATCCTTACACCATAATTACACTAGGAAGCCATATAACTAGAAAAAAGTTTTCAGTCTCTTGGCAGGTTCTCTTTCTACGTTATTTACCGGGATTTTTCTGACCGTTTCCTTCAACAGTTATACTGGCACACATGTATACCCTATTGTGTGTTGAAAAATGATGTTACCTCAAAACAGCAAGAAATTTCCTGTCTGTACTGTACGATGTTAGATGAGCGTGGCCATATTTGATTCTATAGCATCCAGGTTGAGCTTTAGCCTGAACCTTTCAACCGTGGCCTCCAAAACGAATTTATATTGGGATTCCGGTGAGATGAAATTCTACTTAATTCACTGCTACTAGTTCTATCCTTGGTGCGTCAATCACTCTTGAAGTATTCGCTTTTTATATGTATTGTGTCCTTGATCAGTGGCAGCTTGTCTTTATTCGTGGATATATTTCTACATGTTGGTCTCTCATCCATAGCCAAGGCTGACAGGTCAATCCCCTGCCTTCCGGCTAGCGGGCTTGCCTGTGCGAGAGCTTGCTTTATTCTGTATTAATAGTTTCATTCTCAAAAAAACTGTTGTAATACTTGCATCTTTGTTTCAATGGATATGAAAATTACTAATAATCATTTTGTTTTCATTAATAATTTCTAATTTTTAGTGTTTGACATAAATTTAAACATAACTTCACCATGTAAATTCCATATACGATTGCTCACATTAAATCAGTGGACTTGAGAACAATTTGTCCATGCATTGCGACAGCTGCTTTCGGTCCGTATGAGTAGTTTGATTTAGATACATTTTACTGCTTGCAGACTGGTTTGAATCGATTTTTGGTAGAAGCAGTCTCTCGGGGACTATCGTTACACCCTCCCAGTTCCATTTTGTTATACCCAATAGCTTCCTGTCAATATTTGAATTGTATTTGGATAATTTCGATTTCTGCAAAAACAAATTCTCTCTCTCTCTCTCTCTCTCTCTCTCTCTCTCTCTCTCTCTCTCGCAAACCGAGTACACATTGAGATGGCCCACCATCAATCTTATTTGGGAAGTCCTGTTAGATAATTCATCGAAGCTTGGTATTATACTCACTGAGATTTTTAATGCGTAAAAGAACAGAAATTAAACCTTACATCGATAAACATAAACTTATATGATTAGATGGTATCTATAGAACGTCGGCATATTTAACCGGTACATTGATTTACCCCTGGAATATCGGCATATTAAACCGCGACATTGATTTACCCCTGGAATATCGGCATATTTAACTGCTACATTGATTTACCCTGGAATGTAGGCATGTTTAACTGCTACATTGATTTACCTCTGTGTATCGGCATATTTAACCGTGACATTGATTTACCCTTGGAATATCGGCATATTTAACCGCTACACTGATTTATCCTTGGATATCGGCATATTTAACCGCTACATTGATTTACCCCTGGAATATCGGCATATTTAACCGCTACATTGATTTACCCCTGGATATCGGCAATTTGATTTTTGAACCAAGATATAGTTATAATTCTTAGTTATATGATATATCTACTGTATTCAGGAATGGTTCGTCCTTTACGTATGCGAATGGAAAGCATTGAAAGATGTCTTAAGCTATCAGCTTTCGAATTATTTCAACATATGCAATCTAAGACCAATTTAATCACCGTTATTGCTTTAAAACGATCAATATTTTTCTTCGGTACATATATGTAATTTTAATTCTTTCTTATTACCTCTTATGTGTATGTTTGAATCACTGATGCGTTTGTTCTCACCATTCGGTACACTGTTGAGTTAAAAAGAACGGTAAACCTTAGATTTTTTATGGATACAGAGAAATTTCCAAGTTGACAGTAACCTTTTTGCATCATTTCCATGGTATAAATATTAAAGTAAATCACAGGATACGGTCTCAAATGCAAAGGTTTATTATACTCTATCGGTTGAATATTTGAAACCCTGAATAAAGCAATATATAAATAAAACCACGATAAATCAATAACAACTATCGACAGTGATCACATGAAGAGTCTGGAATCGCTTAATCTTGGAACACGCTAAGAATTAAACACGGCAAACATAAGAAACACATAAATAATTTGAAACTGCGCATTCAACACAAGCAAACATTACGAGGCTCCACACTGGAAACAGTGACAAAATAAATCTCAGCAGTACAAAACCAGGCACACAATCGATAGTGAGTTCACAATAGATTGGCAGAAAAACTAACGTAACAATGGAAATATAAGTGAAAGAGGAAAAATGATAAAACGTCCTTTGGGGAGGGAGAGAGAGAGAGAGAGAGAGAGAGAGAGAGAGAGAGAGAGAGAGAGAGAGAGAGAGAGTTGGGGGAAGTGTGTGTGTGTGTGTGTGTGTGTGTGTGCAAATGTTCGTGCAAATTCCGGCAACGGGTTGGGGTGGGCAAGAAATCGCCAAAGATTATCCGCTCCTTCTCTTTTCATTGGATATTTCCCCTCCGGCCTCCATCCCCTTCAATCTTCCAAACATTTTCACCCCAATGTGAAGGTAGAAATGCCCAGATAACGTAACTACCATCAAGCTTGTTAAAATGTATAGTTGTAGGTAGGGCTAATTTTCCGGGAAAACGTATGTTCCCACCCAACTCCCAGTTGCTGTGAATTGATTCTGGTACAGTCAGGGGAGAGTTTCTGCAGTAATTCAACTTCACCCTCATTTCTGCTCTCATACATCACTCGCATACACTAGTCCATATATGCCTTCTTTAAACTCATGAGGGAGGAGTGATTTCCATGGATATCTACCCATTGCAAGCTACACCATACATAACGTCTTTCCTGTGAATCAGATTTAATTATGATGACATTGTAATATTATGACTTCGTGAAGATAATGTAATTCCATATAAATACTGTACAACTGACGTATATTTTATTTGTCAAAAGACGATATTTCATTAGGAGTCATAACTTGTTATGCACGATTTATCATGCACTAGTTATTTTATTTCTCTTGGCAAAATAACTAAATTTCATATATTACAAAGTTGTGTCATTTATTTTCTTTCTTTTAAATGTAGGAAGAACTTGACTGCATTAAAGTAGTGGATCGAAAAACTTGAGAGGGATGGGCCGCGGGGGTTCAATATTCAGGGTGGGGAATTCCATTTACACTTCAAGCATTTCTATATTTACTCTTAATAGAAATGTTGAAAAATTATTAAAGGATTGAATAAAAGGATCTTAGTAACATTTGTGAACCAAGGCAACTTACTGAGAAACAAATCGTTATAAATATTTCAAAAAAGAGACGTCCATTTGGGAGCAAAATCAAAATTTAACACTACATAGGCTAATAAAAAAAACAAAGGAAAAACGTCTAAACTTGCTTTGTCTATCCGAGATTCTTAAATTAGGTAACTTACATGAAAATCTCTTTCAACTTAGAATTCGAACTAACCGAAAAATAATTTGCAAGTTCTGCAAAAGAAGGCAATAATACTGGATCAAATTCTGTAAAAATACTTACATATTCAGATGTATCAGGCATCACACGTCTTTCCGGAAGTTTATACAGAGGTCAATCTTTATTCAAGCTGATCACTATACTGAAACATTCACAATAGTCTGGTCCGGTTCTCTTATAAAAAGCGTTACCTAAAGTGTACAATTTGTTCACTTGCACAGTAGCTTAGTCGTGCGTTTAACTATTGAAATGTATAACAGATGTAATTCTTCCTGATTAGTAGTGATGTACGTTCCTGCGTTTTGCCAAGTAAAAATACCTTTTGATTGTCATTGGGATAACGAGTCACTCAGGGTACATACGAAAAAAATTAAGTTTATTAGAAAAAAGACGTATTGTATTCTGACGTTAATTTAAATTTGTGGCATAAATCAGTAAAAGCATCGCTGAAAGCTCAGTGGGAGTGGGGAGCAATCTAGTCCAAAACGATTGCACACGTTAGGAAGACATCTTTTTCTATAAATATAGTAAAAGCAGTGCAGTTATACATTATGATCCCTGTACCTCAAAAGTGTGATAATAATGGAGCAGTGTAAGACACAGGTGAATAAACTATCTTTATTCCAGCATACTGAAACGTTCACACTAATCCGATCCGGTTTGTTATACATAAGTATAATATGCAAACCGTATGCGTGGAAATTAGTCGTGTATGTAACTATTGTAATATATAATAAAAGTAATTCTTCCTAATGAGTCAGTCGTAACGTACGTTCCTGTCCTTTGCGAAGCAAGATACCTTTTGAATGTCATGGGGATACCGAATCACTCTCAACGAATATGCAGAGCATTAAATTTACTAAAAACGAAAGACATTATATTCTAGCGTTAATTTCCATTTGTGGCATAAATCAGAAAGGGACCTCTAAAAGGATATGGAGTGGGAACAATCGTGTCCAAATTAAAAACTCATGTTACGAAATCACCCTGTTGCTATAAATAAAAATGATATCATTTGCCAACAACACCATTTATCCATATAACATACTGTTTACGGACAAACAGAACAACACGGAGTAAACAGCAGTGAAAGTATATCTTATGCTGATAATACTGGTAAGAATCGTGTTAATAGTGAGCATGTCATGGTGATAATAATGGAAATAGCTGCGTTGATATGGAACTTGCCAAGGCGATAATAATGGAAACAATACTGTTGATATGGAACATGTCATGGTGGTATTCATGGAAATAGTCGTGTGTATATCGGACTTGTCATGGTGATTATAACGGAAATAGTCGTGTTTATATGTAATTATCATGATAAAAAACAGAAGTGTAACTTCGCTAGAAGTGGATATTCAGTATTCCCTATTGTCTAAAAAAAGTGGAAGATGATATAATATATTTATACTTAATTACATTTATCTTTATTTTGATCTCTCTATCACTAGTTTTGCTTGATGCTAATCAAACTTAATCCGGTAGCACGTGTAAAGTGTTTCAAAGAATAACATTATGAGGCTTTGTCTGAACAGTTGCTGCTTGAATGAAAATGACAACTTAGATATGAAGTCATCTTTAAGAAAAAATATAACTGTCTCAAATTTTAACACCTTACACTAGGAAGGTAGTCTTTTAACGGACAGAGCTGAGATGCGACTGAATGATAAATGTGTGTTAACCACTAATTATATTTCCCTATCAACTGCTGGCAATTTGAACCCTGACTCCAAACATAGTTATAATTCTATTGTATGTGCTGTCTATACTGTATTCAAAAAGTATGATTTAGAAGACTGTTTCAACGACTTTGTTTTCACTGGAAGATTTCCAGATAAATTAACACGGAAAAACTTGATTGGGATAAGTATACAAGTAAGTAGTAACAAGTTAGTGTTTTTGCCACTACCTACCCTTTTGGGTCCCTAATGACAAGTCAGATTCTATCACAGTGACATTTTAGGCGAGCAATTTACCCATGTGTAGCCACGCTCTTGAGGTTGCATATGGTACCTAATGATGCTGCGGACCTAGGCAATAAAAATTATTTACTAAAAGCGGCTGCTGTTTCGATCGATAATCAGGCTTTGGTTATAATATCTGCATGAAGGCTGTTTTTACTCGACTGTTACTGTCTGTAAAACTACAATAAAGCCTCTGTTATAATATCTGCGTTAAGGTTGATTTCACTAGACTTTTATTGTCTGTAAATCCGCGCGGTTTCTTATTTGTGCTATTAGTTGTCAATGATTTTCCATTTCCCCAAACACTATCTCAAATTCGACAGCTCTAATTATTTTGACCTCCACAGCTAACCAATACAGTTTGCTAATTGTGTTGAGATTGCTTTGTGCCACTGCAATCAGTTCTGAATAGACACGTATTCGTAAATGAGATGTAATCGTATCAAAATTAATATCTTAGCACAAGACACACAGGTTACTATTGATATAGCCCCGACAATAGTCCTTGTTAGTGCGCCTGCTATGGATGATGCCACTCTAGTCATGCCAAGACCAGCAGTTGCTTCCGCATTCCATAATTAGCATTTACGATCAAACACGCGCGTTTGTATTTCACAATCAATGCGGTTCTCTTGGTGGTTTCATATCGAAGCTGTTGCTCGGCTTCGATTATGTTTTCAGGTCGGTAACACTGAGGGTCCATCATAGTTCTTCTATTAGTAATACAATCACGTACTTCAATTGTGCCTGCAGACCCTGTCCTGACTCATCAGGTCCAGGTGCAATACGCACACGTACTTCCAGGCAATTACCCTTTTTGACTGGTACAACCTTTAACAATTATACAAAATGTGTCTCAGGAATACTAAAATCTTCGCCGATTATGCGTTCTGATGATCTAGCATTCTTCTAATTAAAAACGTACCGATTATGTCAGCACCCTTTACATCTATCGTCTTTGCCCAATGACTGTTACCCGAACAAGTGTGTCCTTGTTGAATAACAGTAGAGATCTTTTTTTTCTCATTTAAGTCAATGTTGTTTTGAAATATTCGCTGGTGAATATAACTGGGATGGATACATCGGCAAATACCAGTTCAGCGTTGTAGAAATAATTCCCGAGTGTTTCGCAATCTTGTGCCACCGTCAACACTTGAGCTTTTTTTTCATGTGCAGGTGAGATGATTCCAATTTGGCCTCGACTTGGTGGTATTACATCAGGGTGGTTCCAACGAGCAATTTCTACTTGACCCTTAACAAAATTATATGGCAGTTCATACGAGGGTTTGATAACACAATTTTGAAGCAGATATTTATCGACAAGTTGAGTTAAATTGTTATCGATGCTAGCATCCGCTGCCAGCTGATCCTACACTCCGTCGGTAAATTCCACAAACTCATCATAGCGGTCAGATTCCATTACTTATATATAATGATGAAATCTAATCTTAACACAAACACCAAAGACGGATAACCTATCGTCAGGATAAACGTTTAATATTTCTAAATGAATTTCATCTGCGAGAATTAATGATGCTGATAATGAAAAAAATTATATCACTGGCCGGTGTTTGTTTATATTCCTGGTACGTGATCACGATCAAAATGCCGCTTATCATTTAACAGCACTCCTATTGGACTACAAGCGCCTTTTTAAATTTGCCATAAAGATGAAGGTTCATGACCTTTTAGATGTGACTCTTTAAATCCATTTTCTTATGAGGAGAAACTAAAATATGTCGACCGTTTACGAAGACTGCTTTTCCAGATTTTTCTTCTTCTTCATTTGATTAATGTTCCCGTAATTGTACTCCATGAAGTTACTACACGTGCTGGTTCGGGCACATGAGCGATGTCTTCATGCATGTATTGTGTTATTGCAATATTCATGCATTAATACACTTTGATTACTTGAATAACCGCAAATACTCCCTCACTCCACACTGAAAATTGTCTGCCTAATGTTGATGACCGACAAATTTGAAAAGTTTTTGACGGCTGAAAGAAACTATACTCCATTATTGAAAACTGTGTTACATATTTTTTTCAGGACGTAATAATTTTGAAATGCTGAAGATATTTGAAACCTGTGCCTACCACTGGAGATTCGTCACTTCATACCCCCAAATAACATTTTAGGTTGCTAGCAGATCCAAATAAACATTGAGGTTGATAGCAGAATCGCTAAGAGTGCAGTTTGGTAGGATTTGTGTGCTTTCTAGGAGATCTAGATGCTATTTTGTACGGTAGTCTGAATGGTAGTAAATTCATTACAGAGTTTGAATATTTACTGAGTTACAGTGGCACTAAGTAACAGTTTAGAAACCTTATACTTTTTTCACGCTTATATAAGCATATTAAATTAGACTTTCCTTGCATTAAAAAGATTACTTAAAAATAATTTAATCTGAGGAAAGTGTAACTTGATGTGCCAAAGTAAAGCAAAGTATCCACTAAACTATGCGGCTAATCATTTGAGACTGTTATCTCTATAGACATGCTCTTGAAATTCTTGTCTTTGAATATGCAAAGATGGAGGACTCTACTAATGATTCTCAGAAGGTTCATGAGTATATAAAGAGTGAGATTTGCATAGATTATTAATTATTTATTCAAATTATATTCAGCATGAATATTCAGTTTCAAGAATCTAAAAGGCAATTTTCATGGTGATACAATCAAATTTTATTTATAAATGTGTGCCCTTATTTCTATGAGATAAATACTTCGCGAATATCTCTCTTTCCGTCTGTTTGCAAACATGACGTAATTGATGTAACTTGAAACTAAAAGGAGACCATCTGATAGGCATACCCCAGGAGTATATCACTAATTTTAATTCATACAATGAAGGTTTAATATTCGATTCTGTCATGAAAGTTTTCTTGGCCATTCACAATGAGTGTTTACTTACCAAAGATTATTCCTCGTTGACTGGCTTTACAATGGCTTTATCGTGCAGCCATTTTTTTTCTATTGTGCTTACCGTCTCATTTTAACACTTTAGGCTCCATATGGTAGGATCTCTTTACTTTGTTTCACCAAACAGACATATATGTTCACCTTCCCAGAGTTGCATAGCGCAATGAATATTGTTTCCTACAATCCATGCTATTATTTAATAAATTCAATGGAAGCCATTTGCATGTCTTACACAGAATATAGTCGAGAAAAATGATTTGCCAAATTACGTTTCCAGTTTTGGAGCTAGATAACATAAACACATATGATATATGGATTGATGTCTCTCTGATTTGTGTCAGCATCCATCAAGAACCTTTCATTTAATTTGCAATGCCAAGTTCTATTGAAAGTAAAGGTATGAAAATGGCTAAAGAAATGTATTAATGAGGGCTATTACCTTGCTTCAAACGTTGGTTAGATTGGCAATATTGACTGCATCACTGACATGTGTTTTCCTTGCCACGTTTAAGTTTCTAAGTCATTATTTACGGTTAAAAGGTGGAAAATAGGTGATGGCATGTAGTTATATCAACATGATATCACCAAATCATAAGGAAATAAATCATTGTTAAAATATTTGATCACCGCAGTTGTATTGTTACCTTCTCTCTTCTTGCTTTTGTAACGACTATACTTTAATTTCGAATTTGTTTGTATCTAGGAACAGACTGTAATGCATAACTGAACATCTGCACGTCCATGATCTTGTTTCTTCTAAATCCTTTCATACGTAGGCAGATTACTTTGGGTTTAAACTATTACTGTCGCAGAGTGCATCTGCAGCAAAGACCAACTAGCGTCCTCTTACAAGTTCCAAAATGATAACTTCCTTGATGTCTGTATGACATGGCATTAACTAGGTATGGCTTATCATAAAGAAATTTGCATGCGATATGTGTCATTATCTAAGATCGCTGCTATGATTATTCCAACATTCTTGTGAGGTAAATGAAACTAGCAACCTGACTGGAACAGTTTCTTTCAAATGTGTCCAACCAGACAGTGAAGCAGCAGATTTATTTTAGGCAATCTACAAATGCATAAGGTTCATACGGAACGAAGCGGATCGACGACCCATGGCTAGCAAATATGCCACCATCCAAGTACTTAAATTGTGTATGTTGCATCGAGCTCGCAGCGAGTGTATTGAAGAACCTAAAGTATGCAGTTGTTGAAATTATAGTGTGCTTTCCGGCGCACGAGGAAACGTAGTATGTGCACCAAAACGCCCTTCTATATTTCGCAATGTAAAACTTGAACGTCATGCGGACTGAAATGAAAATGATTTATATCGTAAGTGCAACTATCACTGACACCTTACAGTGATAAACAACAATGCGTACGATAGACAGTTTCTTTTGGAACATTTTGCAGGAAAGGGAACTGAATTCTCGCAAGCGACCACACACTAAACCAAAATCATTTAGATATATACGCCATTATGGTTTTCGTCAATTTAAAAGTATCAGACCCTTATTCGTTCACCCACTTCCCAGTGATCTTTCAAAATGGCAATCCAAAATATCGAATCCTGCTAACTTGATTCTCGTACTAAATTCCTTCAGTCGCAATAAAGAACAAATGCAGTTCTTGGCAGATAGCCTGAAAGAAGTGTTGCGCTAGTTTACCTCGACGGCAGGTCAGTTGATGCTTCAAGGAGTCAATTACATGCCTATACAAATGCGACGTTGTCGTTAAAAAAACATATACGGTGGTATTTACACCACTCGTAAATTATCCTGAACGTGAACTTTTGGAGGAGTTATGTTGTTAATTTCTTCAATTGGGTCTATATATGGCAAATGAGAAAGCAACATAGAGGTACAGAAGAAGAATGCAATCGCTTTACGAACAAAACATGAACTCCCGAGAAAATAAAGAATACCAAAGCACCATTAACAAACCTTTTTTAGGATAACAGCTAAACAAGATGTGTTTCAAATCTGTAGAAGACGCCGCCGACTAACGTTAAAAGGGTACTTATCCTCCTTTTTGTGCTGATGTGCTGATGGTATGGTTGATGGGGTTGAAATGTGGCTTTGCCCCATCTAAGTACAAGAGAGAACATGTATGTTTCATGCTTTACCCCATCACTCTACACAAGAAATCATCCGTTAAATAATCATCACTCATCCGCTGTCCTAATTAAAGCACGGTTACAAGTATAAAATTACCCATTATTTTCACATTTCGCTAACATAACATTGATTACAATGTCGTCTAAATATAGTTTTCATTGGCAAAGACACATAAACAGCTATTATCGTTCAATATCGCAAAAGAAAAAATGTGCTTGTCCAACTAAGAGGGTGTCTTCCATTTAAATTGTAACACGGACAGTACATTTTTCAATACCATCAATGACAGGAAACTTTACACTATGGAAAGACGAAAATTAGAATTGGTATTTAACGCACGCTAGACGCACATCCACCGCTGGTACAAATAGCGGATACTACACTTGCCACCGAATCCTAATGTCAATCACAACAAAAGTTACAGTCTTCAATGGATTGATCAAACTTGTCGCAATGTAAACCAAAAACAGCAAAACAAGCAATAAGTGCTATCAAGATTTTAATAACAGGTGAAACAACAGCAGCCAGAGCGTCGACGGAAACTGCAACCGCAATCGAACAGACTCCTTGAAACAGACGATACGTTATGAAAGCAAGTCGAAAAACGTGTTCTCAAAGGAATTCGAAAGAAGCGAGTTTGCTTCTATTCTACGCCTTATGAACCCTCATGTCTTCAACGAACAACAATGCCTTATTTATTAAGAAAACATTACCTGTTCAAATGTACTTGATCAACGATGCTCCCAGATGACGTCACTGATTTGAACCCATGGTATGGCAACAATTATCCTTGGGACTGGGTGAATCAGTTTTTCTCAAGATCCATTCCAGTATGTCGACGGTGGATTCAATGTTATTGACTTGTAAAATCGATGCATATATTGGAAGACAATAACGAAAACGAGAACGTCGAGGAATTTAAGAGATGGTTTATATAATCTTGTGGAAACCTCATTTTCTAGCTGCACAGTTTGTCATATGTTATGCCATTCCAAATCAAAATGGAAATAAATGCGCCAAACGCTATCTTGAACCAGTTCTGAAGAATGTTATTTAGAGAAAGAAAAGAAAGCACGATTCAGTCGAAGGTTTAATTAAAAATTTGAACAATCTGCTAAATATACTCTGATCATGAAAATTTATGATTCATTACAATGCAGTCATATATAAAGTTAAACCCCTCAGAACTGAAAACCATTGCCCCCCTCCCATTAAATTATGCTTTTCGAGGTTCTTGTTTTACTAAGAGTTTTGCAGATGTTAAAAAATGTCTTTTTTTCTAAGAGCATTGTTCTAACAACATTTGTTTGCATCATTTTCAAATTCATTCTTTTGAAATTCCATTTTCTTTAGAATATCTTAAATCTGTCGAATTGTCCCCTGGTTTCCTCAATGTATGTTTTGGCACAGATTCATAGTCACTGTTCAGACTAAGTTTTATCCTGCATGTAAAGTACAACGCGTATCTGGTTACTCTGACAATATGATATGTGAGTCAAGGCTACTTAAATACATATAAAGATTTTTCTCCAATACAATTCAATAGAGTTAATCTGGCTTTTAGAATACTGTCTTTGTTTCACAGATACAGTACTTGCTAATAGTAATTTATCTGTTCCAGGTTGTTCCATTAATTTAATGAGTTTTTGTTTTATAGATTTTTATAGATGTTTTTTAAGATAATATTAAATTTGGATCGGCACTCAGAGTTGAGGGGTTTCGCTTTTCGAGGAAAAAGTGATGAAAAGAAAGGGAACAAATCCTGGACTCTCAGAAAATGTGGTTTCGACGGTATACAGAGATTTAGATTAAGAGGAGTGAAACAGAGAGAGATAAAAAGAGATAAAAATGTTGAACAAGCTGTATATCCACACAGTCACTAACCTTCTGGTTCCAAATACCCCTTTTTGCGTAATGATGCTATCTCGGCAACACACTATTTGTTAAATCTTTTAAGAATAGAACTGATTTTAGTCAGTGAAAATGGTTTGGATTTTTTAATACTTTGTCTAA
>JAECUM010037800.1:0-10125 GCA_016617855.1 Megalonaias nervosa
TAGAGAAATCCAAGATAGGGTTTTAGTTCAGCAAAACAATTCTATACTGTAGTCAGAATTGGTTGCTTGAGGTTTAGGTTCATTAAATGTTGGGCCTGAGATCTGTGGGTCCTTTGAGGTTCATCTGAGTGATACACTGTTATTCATGAACATGTAGTTGAGGGAAAAGACAATAAATCATAAATATTTTTATGCATTTATGTGTTTTATCATTGCTTGTAAGTTTTATGTTTAAATAGGTAAATTGTTTATGCTGAGACTTCACCACATGAATGTTTAAGTCATCTTAAATTGTTTGTTTTGCTCTGAATAATCTTGGAAAATTCTTACAGTGATGCAACATTATGCATGAATCCATTCTTGAAGCAATTATTCCACATTACCAAGGTAAACAACAATGAGGATTTACTGTGTAAAAAATGAAGATTTCTGTAAAGGATATTTAAACTTTTTTGATATTTCTATTAATCTTTAGAACTATTTTTAGCAGTATAAAGTCCAGTTTTACTCAACATCAAAAGAAATTGTTTGTGACAATACTTGAAGTTGTCTGTTTGCTTAAAAATATTTATTTCCAAAGTTTGAAAAATACATGGATTTTAGCATTAAATTATGCTAATACATTACAATGAGGTTACAAGAAAGGATTTCTTAAAAAAAGCTCACTCCTCAGGCAGGTATACACACATATGCAGTTCCCAACTATAACTGTGTTAATTAAATGAGTTAATGAGAAATATTTTGAGGCAGGTACACATATGCAGTCATGAAACTATAGTTGTATTAATGACATGAGTTAATGAGAAATGTTTCATTTTCATTTACGAAAAAAGGAACAAATTTTAAATGCAAACAGATTGGTTAAAAAGTTGATAAAATCATGCAAAGAATAATATTCTGTTTATGAAAAATAAATTTGCCTCCAATATGTGAGAAACAAATTAAATAACTTCAAATTTAGCAAGGTATTGTTTTGTTTGGGAAGATCTCTTGTGTTTAAAGGTCAAGATTTGTTAAAGTTTAGGAAGTAAAGTTTGCAATAACATACCATTAATAGCATCTTATTAAACATATCCAACTGATCTTTTAGTTTATAAATAAGTGTATCTGATTTATTATATATCAATTGTTGAGTTTTTAACAGCATTTTTTGTCTAAAGACACCTTATCTTGTAAAATTTGTGCATATATATATATATATATATATATATATATATATATATATATATATATATATATATTTGTACAAATGTCATTGTAGAAGGCCTCATGGAAGATTGGTCAGTTGACCAAATGAGTTTCTTCTTTAAATAAAGTCATTATTATTATTATTATTATTATTATCAAGTTCTGGACAGTAACCCAATGCCAACCAGCTTGGAGCACATGTATGTATGTCAGAGTCTAACAAAACTGGTCAAAAACTTAGCCTAAGGCACTCAGGTGAAAATTCAAATGGAAGTATGCTTAAATTTTCATTTGTTATATTGATTGAACTGTGAGTAAAAAAATTTTAGAAAACTGGATATTTGTTTAAGTTATGCGCTGTATAATGAGGTCATATGTTTGTATGTGTTAACCATCAATATATGGCACAGTTTACATGCATTTTCAAAGAAACAATGGGCTTTTCCTTTCATTAAAATATACTCCACTTAAATTTGCCAAAGCCACGGAAACTACTAACATACCAGTACAGTAAAAGAATACAATGCTATGTATAACAAGAAAAACATACCACCATAAACTGATATACCATGCTCCTCTATTAAAATCATATCAAGCTTACTTGAGAATGTATGTAGATTCCTTGCTGACGAAAACTACAGAAGTACCAATACAGTAAAAAAGTACTGTGGTACATGCCACAGGAAAAACATACTGCAGTAAACTGGTATACCGTGCACCTCTGGTATAACATATGACAAACATGCCATATACTGAGTATGAAAATTATATTTTAGTGTCATACTTTTCAGGTTTTATAAAACAAGTCCAAATGCCAATAACATATGCATATCTTCTCTTACATACTGCAGCATGGTCTATGCTGTTCATTCATCCAGTATTTACTAACCATGTGCATAGACTCAGATCTAGTATATGCTGTGCAACTCCATATTTACAACAATTAATAAATTCCAAATTGTTCACAGTAACAAGTTTTACTGTACTCATATCATCCTAACAATTAACACAGCTAATGAACTCACAGAACAGGCAGGAAAGAGGTAGAGTTATGGGGATAATTTTTCTCATATATCTACCTGATTAATGACAAATGATAAATAAAAGGCAACTTTATTAGTTACCCTTTCATAAAATGTGTTTTTTTTCGAAAAACTAACTCTCTGAGGTCCAGAAAGAGAGAATCAGAAATTCTGTGCTATTAACTGAGCTAAAACCTTACTGTTAAAAAAGCAACCATCAAAATCTTCAACATTTGTCTACTTCAATTTGGTGATGAAATGTTGGTTCCTGGTTTGTGTGTGTGATTTAGATTTTTAACATAGCTTTAACAATTTTCAAGTCATATCGCTACGATGTCTGCAGTGTGACAGTTTATAGTGATGTTTAGCACTGGGGCATCATGTTGCAGACATGTAGCATGATGTCCCACCCAGTCACATTATCCTGACACCAGGCTGACCAGTCCTAACACTAACCTCTTAATGCTGAGCGCCAAGCAAGGCAGCTGTTAGGACCATTTTTGTAAGTCTTTGGTATGACTTGGCTGGGGTTCGAACCCATGACCTCCTGCATCCGAGGCAGATGCTCTAACACAAGGCCAACGGAGCAGTCCGTTCCTGGTTTGTAACAAGTGGCGCAATTCAACAATTGTTTGTAGTCCCACTGCTCGAAATTGGGTAAAGTTTCATGACCAGCACATCATAGATCATGTAGTCACATAGTTCGTCACACTGTGGAATAATCTACTCAGCGTTATGAAAGAGCGAACATATCAACATGCAATTTTAGAAAACTGACAAATAATGACTGACCACTCAAGCAATATAATAGTTTGTACTGACACAAAAACTTGCTGGGAATTAGCTTTGAAGCATAACCTGTCCATTGTTCATAAGAAACTGCCACTACAAACCAATAGTACTATCACATGACCTGAACTGTCTACATAGCCCCTTTTCTTTGTTGTATTGTCTTGCCAATGTTAATCTATGTCTTGACTATAATTTGAACCAAGCAAAATTCTCTGAAAAAATGTGTGCAATGTGTTTATTGCAAAATCAACAATTCAGAGTTTTTGCACCTTGTTAAGATCTTCTGTTTTGGAGGTATGTAAATACTTCTTGTAGTTCACAAACCTATAATGCCTAACTGGAAGTGGTTGGTTTCGAATAGATTTTATTTGTTCAGTGATTAACACAGCTTATCTCAACTGATAATGTCAACTTACTTTCAGGGTATGAGTTGTAAACAGAAGAGTAAAGTTTGATATACTTCCAGATCTAGGCACTCAAATCACCTAACCTTATCCCCTGTTTCTTTATACTTTTTTTCAAACACACTGCTTGCAAAATGCCAATCTGATTTGTTTATGGTACACACATGTGCAACAAACCAAGGTTCCATGTAAGCGATATTCTGGTAAATACATTTCCAAGCACGTACACACAAACACACAGAGAGAGAGAGAGAACACTTACCTGTTTTTATGATCCATGTAAATCACTGTATCATGTCCCATGCATCCATGAAAAATGCGAATTCTAATCTTGTCATGAATCGAACTGGCTTTGACAAAAAACTGCTCAAAATTCAGCATATGATCGAGCAAACCAACTATGACATCAATTAATGATTCCTGGAGTGTTCTGTGGAGACAGTTTGGTATTTTTGTTATTAGTATAGCTTTGTTTTAACATGGCTATGATGTTCTAACATTCGATGGTTTGTCATGTTGTTTAAACCTAACTGCTTTATATATATATATGAATTTTAGAAAAAAATATTCGTACAAATACAGGTATGAGAATTATTTCCTGAAAACATTTTGTCATCATAAGAAACAGATTGAGGAATGCACGTGTATGTCCAAGCACGTAAACATACCGAGTTGCTACACTGAACTATAAAGAGTTTAAAAAACTCTAGATCTGTAAAAAGAAAAAAAAATTAATCTAATCAATCAATATTAGTTCATTCTTCTTCAATGAGCAAGTCTAAATAAATTTACTAGTGATCATTTATGAAGTATATAAAGCGCTTATTATACAGGTTTAAAATATCTAATCAACTTTGTGCTCCAGTTAATCCTTTTTAAAAATATCAATAATTTATTTTTCAGCAGGAATTGAACATGTTAAAAATATATCTTGGCACAATATGTAAAATACAAACAATAATATTGAGTCCAAATATGACTTAAAAGACAAACATTTATTCTTTTCTTCCACATTTTCATTGTACTGAATTAACACAAAAATAATGAAATGATCATTGAATGTTTGAAATACCTTCAATTCATTCATTTTTATTTTGAATTTGTGGATTGGCAAAGAAGTGCTATTGTTTGCATAGAAAGGATATTGTTCACTGTGGATTTAAATCCATAGTTTGTAGCAATCTCAATAAAAATAGCGTATTTACAGTACATACAGCGTATTTACAGTACATACTCGGGCAATTGACAGGTATGAGGAAACTTTTTACTGTAGACAATTTCACCACTTTCCTCAGGCTGGACACCAGAAATAGCTCCTTTGGGTTTCTTTGAAATAATTCTATTCCTACAATCAAAGAATGGTCCATGTTTTCTTACACTAAATGATACAATGATTAACAAAGAAATATCAGAATGACTGCAGTAACTTACAAATTGAATAAGACATACCTAATACTTCCAAAGATGATGCAAGAACATGATACATTTAACACAGAGGAAACTTATAACAGTCATTATGATTTCTTAACTTCCTGGCTACTTCTTTTTTTCTTCTTTTTCTCCAACTTCTTTCAAATTTCCTCTTCTTATTAAAACTGCTGATGTTGTTGTTGTAGTTATTATTATTATAAAAACTATATTTTAAAATTATGCTAATCACTATATCCTACCTTTGTGAAACAAAAGAATGTAAAAGACAAACTTTATCATGCAATGAATAATGAAATATCATTTTGAATGTGGGTAATTTTCCATGCAAACAAGAGCTTCCATTTCTTCTACACTTTGCCAGTCAATAGCACTTTAATTCATCAATATATTTACACATAAAAGGGTACAAATAATGATGGAAGATGGAAAATAAGCAGGGAAAAGTTGGAAAAAGACAAAACAATGGACAGAAATAGAAAGCAACACTTACAAAGTTGCAGTATCTGCTTTGCCAAGGAAGGGTTGGAAAGGCAATTTCCCAACAGCAGCATGATAGATGGTGACTCCAATGCTCCTTAAATTTGTAGCTGCATCAAACGTTTGGGAAGTGTTTTCCCCAAGAACTGCTAACAAGGACATGCCGATGGACTGTGATGACAATTATAAGTGTAACCATAAGAAGATAAAATATCTGAGTATAAAAGGAGGAACTTTAGACTGCTAACAAAAGGGTTCACGAAGGAAGGTTGGTAATTAAAATTAGACAAACAATAGGAAAAATTATATTCATTAAAGAAATGTCATTTTTAGCTGTGTAATACTATACACCACTCCCTCGACAATTCAAGCCCTGATAACTCTCAAACCCACTTATAATGTGGGGTCAGGCTGGATCCCATTTTTTTAACCAGATAATTCCAAAAGTCTGATCCCTATTTGTTGAACTGGAAGAAAATCGGGATCAAAATTGGTAACTTAAACTTTCATATATCATTGACTTTATCGTCGAAAACGGTAGATAGGACCTTGATATTTTAATCAACATTATGATATTATCAACTTTTAATATGAAATCATGTAATATCTTACATTTGCTTTACAAATGACAATCTTGCACCATAATTAATGATATTCAACAAAATTTCCACCAATGAAAATGTCATTTTCACCTTGTAGAGGCTGTAAAATAATAAATACATACCAACAGAATAATTTTTTATCAAGTGTTTTAGTTCTATCTTTTAGTTCCTTTTAAGTGCAATCTTCATAAACACAATTTGTCCTCTTGTATTTAAATGTAAAATGTGTCAATCTACCATCACAGCTTTGTCTGCGAGCATTTCTCTGAGTACCCAATTAAGTGCCGACCATGTTTTCATATCTGACCTGCGGAAGTGTTTGTTGTATTGTTGCACTGAATTGAAAGCTGGCCTCTTTTGTATTACCAAATTAATTACGTCTTTTGAATAAAAAAAGGAGGTGGAATAAAAGAAAAGTTAAAATGCATGCAAATCCTAAATGCTTAAGATCCAGTGGCCCTGGTCGTATGTCAGATCATTTCAATTGACCAAGTGAACACTGTTATAAATGTTATTGTGCAAGTAATATAAATAAACTGCCTTAAAGTAACCTACTCTGTTGTAACTGACCATAGATAGCAAGGCAACCAAGCAAAATGAATACTTTGTAAAAAAACGAGCTTTGTTTCATGGATAGGGACCATTGTGGGGGAATGTGTTTCAGAGTATTCCTGAATTGACACTTACAGATATCCTCAAAGAAGCTTCCCTATTACTTGCAATGAAATCATAGCATCAATACTGTACTAGTTGAACAATACCAAAATTGAGCTTTGATGTAAAGGATTGTCTCGTGAAATAAACATCGCTAGTTTTTTTAAAAAGAAAAAAATCTTGTTTGGTGGTAGTCTGGTTCTATGCTTCACTGACTCTCTTCTTCACACTGAACTATTGCACACCAGATGGGGAACCAGACTAATCAATAAATCAAAAAAGCAGTTATGCAATACACAAATATTTCTGCATTTATGTGATGGTTGTTAACCCATCTGTAATAATGTTAATGATCTTTCAGATGTCGGACATTTTGAAAATAAATGTAATTTATACAGAATAACGAACAACTTCTTTAGAAAAAGCACTTTATAACATGAGGATTCAGTCAATGAACAGCCCAATTCACACCCCCACGGTTTTCTCGATGTCTTGTAGGGATGGCATCACTTCTTATATTTTTTAAAGTCCCTTCAGAACTCGAGCCCTCACTTATAGTACAGCCTATGTTTTTGGACCCTATTGAGCATGAGTTGTTGAGTGAGAGGTGTATTTTGTCAAAAATTTTATCTCATGCATTATGATAGTAAATATGACTAAAGGAACAATTCACAACTAGTTAGCAAGGAAATAAGCACTATCACCATAGATGCAAAAATTTCTTTAAACCATTTAAATCATGCATGTCTTTTAAAACAATACAAAAGCAAAAACAGGACAGATCCAGTAGCAGTGGTCGAGCTGGCAGTCAACCCATCCCCTTTCTAAAATGAGTGTAAAACAACTGGAATGCTTCCTACAATAACTTTTCTTTGCAGTTAGATGGTTAAAATTATGCCCTGGAATTGTTTAAAATGCAGAATCTTTTTGCCCCCTGAGCTCGTACTAGGGATTCTATCACACAGACCCACTGCATACATGTTTATATTCCCCACCCTGACCACCACCAACCAACCAATCTCAAATGACATTCCTGTATCTGCCTCTGAAATGGCAAAAAGGTAATTTACCATTATGTCAGAAATGTATCTAAATTTCAATAAAATGCTAACATCCATAAGCTCACAAATGCAAAATTCTGAATGGGGGTTGAGGACAGTTACTTCCCTTGAGGCACTAAATAACCTATAGTATTCACACACCCTCCCATTTGTTTGTACCCCACTAATGATTTTAAAAACAGAAGACATCAAGGGTATTAAAAAAATGCACAAAACTTAGTCATTTCATTCAATGATTTATAAGTTCTCACCCGATTGTTGCCAAGGGGTCCAAACACTGTAAACTTCTTGTCATTTTGAATCAAACAGTAAGACAGTTGCCATATTTGCATGGATGAGTCTGTTTTCAAGCAACAGATGTGTGATAGTGACCCATCTTTGATAATTTACAAATTCAGTAAATTTTGGAGATACATCTCTTTGAAAACATGCATACAAGAGTCCACCCTTTATATAGTTCAGTTTGTTTAGAAATATTAAAACAAGACTTTGCAAATATTGGATGCAGATGACACTGTTTTTAAAGAAATGGACTGTTCTAGAAACCAATAAGTCAACAGTATTAGGAACCCCTTGGCGACAGTCAATGAATGAAATGACTAAATTTTGTGCAATTATTATATCCTTGATGCTTTTCATTTTTAAAATCAGTAGAGGTGTACAAACAAACGGGTTGCTGTGCTATAAAACACTGAACCATACTTCCACTGAATGTGACCGATAGTGGCACCATAAAACCCAGTATAATAAACAAAGAAAAAGACTCCTGTCTTGACTTCAGTTATTCTTTAGTGTAAACCATATTAATTTCAAACATTTTTTATGTGTATAACATATATATTACAAATACTGGGTTTGGAAACAAGCAATTCTCGCACTTATATTAAACCATCTATAAAATTTTACTTACATTCACACATTGGCGCATGAAGGATCCAATACAGAAGGCACAATCATTTGGAGTAGTTGAATCTGAGCAAGTCTGATGTGTGTGTGTGTGTGTGTGTGTGTGTGTGTGTGTGTGTGTGTGTGTGTGTGTGTGTGTGTGTGGACAATACTTAGATAGCAGTGTACCAATGTATAATAATAATAATAATAATGAATTTATTTAAAGAATATGGATACTGAATCCATCCTTATATATCTTACATACATATTATAGTAACAGTATATGAAAGATAAACCAGGGTGTAAAATATCAACTTAAATACCAAGCTAATTCAAATCAAAATCATATTAGATGTAGTATTTCTAATTTTTAAATGGATGGAATATCTGACTAAGGAACATTTGCAGTGCCGCTTGCTGAATAATCATGTGGACCAAGAGTACTGAATAATTAATCTATTACTCCGATTCAGAAAATCACGCACTGTTAAGAAAACGTCCTTGTTTTCTCCCTTTCTTATTTCTTATCTAGCTGAGGATGAACATAATGTAAGGTATTTTGCTTAGATACAACACAATTTTATCAATTTAGTAACAAATTGTTCCATACTTTCTATTTTTCCAGAAGAATATTTGGGAGCAACAACACTCTTTTCTATTACAGATGTTATTCTCTCAACTTATAACTATGTAACCTTAAACTTGAATGTAAAATTTGTTCCTTTATTATTCTCATGTGGACATATTTTGGAATTATACACATGTTCATGTTTAAAAATCATCTAAAGATCATAAAAAAATAATTGTTTCTTCTTTCTATCAAATTTGTGTCCCTATATTTGTCTCTGGAAGGAAAGATGAATTTTATAGTTGTGTTCTGCATATTATCATTTGTATATCTGTACTGTTATTGGAAAAAACACCGATATTTCCATGTTGGCCAGGTATGGTATCTTCTAGGCACAGAAGACATCTTCAAATTCATCCCACTCTAGACAGGGATACCCGCAGAATTTATATCGGGGAAGGGGGTAAATAAGTAGTGGTCAGCTATTAAGTTTTATGGATATAGACCAAAACATGTTTAAAGGTGAAACCACTTGCCCCTATGTGTGGGCACCCATGACTCTAGACTGCTTAGAAACAAACAAATATTAGCAAACCTAGTTCTTCTCTGGCAATTATCACAACCTCTATTCTTACTCTGTATATTTCACAAATCTGGTCAGCCGATTCCTTCCAGAGTTTTGAAATTACTAGATTTAGGCATAATGATTTGTTTGTATCAAGATTTAAAAATTTTCTTTTGACTTCATCAGTGGTTACATGTCAATAATATTGTCAGTTACAATATTTTTAACTAAAATCTCTTGCCAGCTGTTATCAGACACAATAATGGCAAAGAGACTAATTTGGGGTGGGGGTGGGGATTGTGGGTAGCACTACCACTAAACTTGTTTGTTAAGCAAAGAGCTTGCTATCCTCTGCCAAAGGATTAAAACTGCAGTGGCATCTGGAAGAGTACTTCAGTGAATGTCCAGGATATATATATATATATATATATATATATATATATATATATATATATATATATATATATATATAT
>JAECUM010037801.1:0-11132 GCA_016617855.1 Megalonaias nervosa
TTATGTATGTGTAATTTAATTGCTTGTGTGTTAGTTTTAAATTTTTTTTTATTTCATTTTTATTTCATTACATGTTATTGTAATGATAACTTTATTCACTGGATTTGACATTTTCCCGGAAAATTCAGTTCAGTTCGTGATAAACAAGCATTAGTAGAAACATTGTATCTTTTGGTGACCTAGATTCAGAGCCAGTTTCAAGTTTGGAGTAAACAACTTTTTTAAAAAAATTTTTATTGTTCGATATTATAGTAAGATTCATTTAGTAGAGTCAAAGCTGTACATAGCGAACGTGATAATCGGCATGTAATGTTTCTACGCCGCTAGAAGGAAGTGATCACGTGACCCTATCAGGTGATCTGTTTTGCGTTTTAGTTAGGCTTAAAACACGTTGTTATAGTGATTTTGGCCAATGTTGCTTTTAACCTTTGGAGCTCAAAGGTGTTTTTGTTGTGACCAGTTTGAGTTGAAGTTTTTATTTTAATTCAATTTAAAGTAATTTATTTCCCCTGGAAATTACTAGTTCTCATCAGTAATTCTTGGACAAAGATATTTATTGGAAATTATTCGGAATTCCAAACTGGAATATTATTCTTGGTGATTCAACAAGGAACTGTTGACACATCAGGAAAAAGCAGGTTATTGAAGACGTCATCGCCTTCCATCTTGGAACTTCATCGGGATTCGAACTGTGATTCACTTAGGATTTTTTATTGATAGGACTTACATTTTTTAAATTCTAGGATTAATTTTGGATTAGTTTCATAAACCGTAAGTCCATTTTCTTATTTTTACCTTGTTTTTCTAGGGAAATAAATTATTTTGTTAAATTTTACAAAGCTTGTTGGCTTCACTCTTTTCTTTGTTACTTTTGTACGAGTCAAGACACGTAACAATACCCCCATATCTGTATGGATTATACTTTTTGGTACATTAAATAAATAAAAACAAAGCAATAAAGTTTTTTTTTTTTTTTTTTATTTTTATTGTCGTTTCTTTAGTACTACACGTCATACAAGTTGGAGAATATTCTGTAAAAAAAAGAAGTATACTGCTGCGTATGCATAACACAAGATTAAAATTGTCCATTGTCGACCTACATATACTTTCCTTTTCTATTTGTCAAAGCTCTATATGGCACATTCCAAGAAAACAGACAGGTTCTTCAGTTTGAAACTTGTCTGCAGATCCATCACATTTTGATAATATGTTTAGGTAGTGAACTAGTCTTGGTTTTTCTATAAATGGCGCCAGACATTATATAGCGGACTTTATCGATGTGTCTCGTGGATGTTACATGACTGCAAAATATTAGTGAAGGGGGATCCTTTTAAACTTAATATCTTGTAGGATCAGAAAAGGACAAATCAATAGCACATTACAAATTGAAGAAGAATATGAGAGTGATGCAATACAACACTCAGACTGAGCACATCATCATGCTCATTGCAAAATTTGCAGACTTTTCAATCATTCGGTGAAAATTAGACATGTAGACTAGTTAATGTGAGTTTTGCATACAAATAAATTGTCAGTATGTAATTTTTTTTTTTGTATTCTGGTGCTACTCCACATGGACTTTTCCGATTTGTGGCAAGAATTTTAGCCAGCTGCAGATAGGCCTAGTTTCCTGCAATTATGGCATGTAATATATAGATCACACTTTTTATGCTGAGATTATGCATATTTGCTCTTGTTTTAGTAATAACAGGGCGCCCGCGCGGGTCTGGAATTCTGAAAAAAGTCTTAAATTTTAAAATTGCTTTTTGAGGCCTTGAATAGATCTAGGAAAATTTAAAAATGACTAAAAAGTCTGGAAAAAGTCTTATATTTTTATTGTACCGGAGATGTGACTGCTCTTTTTTGGAGCTCTTCGAGCGTTACTGTAAAACGTAACATTGCAAGGTGCATATAGCTGATGAATTCGCAGGAGAAGGCCACTCAGTTTTTACTGGTGTTTGCTGACTCGTTGAGGATTGATCTACATCGACATTATTAGTCTGGTTCCCTGCTTAGTATGCTCCCTGCGTTGCACTCCGCTATAGCTTAATCTTCACCGAACATATCTATATACCCATATGTAAGAAATGTGCAAATGTCAGCTTGAAATAACATGAGGTCAAGATTTTGCAAAAAGTGACCAAGACCAATATTAAAAATGGTGAACGGTGCATGCGTTTCAGTGCTTCCTGAGAAGTAATCTGAAAAGATATCATGAATATGATTTCAGTTTTAGATTCAGCCCACTCAAATTATGCAGAAAACATTCCATTCTTATTTAGTCTAAAATTCTGAAAAATTCATCTCCTATTGCTAACATTAGGTCAATAAACTTGTCACATGGTTAGGTCAGGAAATATTTATTTTTGGGTCTGAAAAAGGTCTGGAAAAGGTCTAAAATCTTTTCCTAAATTTGTGGTAGGAACCCTGTAATAATTACGCTTATACTACTCCAGGGGTTGGCATGTGTGTATCAACAATTTCAGCTAAAAGACTTCCTATGACATAGTTGACATTGAATGAAAATGGCGCTGATCTGATGTCTGCCATGGTAGCCATTTTGAAAACCTTTTTATTGCTTCTCTTCCTGAACGGATTGTCTTGTATTGACATTGGATTTTCTTTAAAAGATTCCAATGATACACTTCTTTGTCCATAGTTTGATGCGATCCATAAACATTAACTGCAGCCTTGGTGAGGATGTGAAATAATTCTATTTTGGTTTGTATTATGCGCACCCCAATTTTCAACTCTGAATCAGGGGAAAAGATGTAGTTCGCTATGTAACATGCATGTATATATATATATATACACACACAAAAATACATTTTAAAGTCTTTTTAATTTTGCTGTTTTCATAGTGTAACAACAGTCGGCGAGTTTGGATAGTGAATGAAATGGATGGCAATACTGAAAATATAGTGTATGTTTCTAATTATATGGATGACATCAGAAAGGTCCGTCCTAAGGCTGACCTTGTTGATGAAGTTCAGTCTATTGCATCAAATCCCTTAAGTTCGTCATAACTCTCGAAGTCATATGTCCTTGTATATGAAAGGTCAGGTCCGGTATTTATACTTATTTGAATCGTCACCATATCTTTAAAATTTGTCTCCATGTCCTATCTAGAATTTACCAAGACAATGCATTGTAATGATGTTTGACACATCAAAGATACAGCAGGCACTAAAAAAATTCCTTCAGAAACACCATCCTAAGTCTATTAAACATTGCTCTCTGTATTGTAACAAAGAAGCATCAAATACTGTGGCTTAAAATGAGAAAGAAAACAAATAAACTAAGTTTATTTTCTGAAGAAAGGGAAAATAATTGTAAATTTACCATTACCTAGACAAAGCAAAGTGACTACCAGTATGTTAACATATCAAAGCTTCAGCTGGAACCAGTTGCTTTGAACAACCACACAGTCAACAAAGCACTGTCCACCTTTAAAATCACCACACTGACAATTAAATATTGCTCACTATTGTAACAAAGAACCAAGCTTATATTCTGAAGAAAAGCAAATGCATTGCAAATTTACACAAGACAAATGCATTGCAACTATGTTTAGCATATCAAAATTTAGCTGATGCTAATCACTGTGAAAAGACCAAACTGAATCAATGCATCCTTAATCACTGTATAGTCACAAAGATATAAAACATAATATGATTTACGATGAGAAATAAAAATAAGGACCAAGTTTATTTTCCAAAGAAGAAAAAAAGTGTTTTCTGACTTCATACATTAATTGATTATTATGTTTCACAATGTTTCAGTGTTGCTATAACATAATAATGTAGTGCACTAAATGTGCCTCTGATTAGAACATTAACACTGCTTGAATTCAAAATATACTTTAAATCGACAAAGAACAATTGAAGAAATTAATTTTTTCGATCCACAACTATGGAATACTCAACATTTATAGTACAGGTATAGTAATTGTGAAGGGTGCCCCCACTGTGAGAATTTGATTGTGGGGGACTGGTTGGATTGGGGGTTGGGTGCTCCCAATGTTTTAATCAAACTGTTATAGAAGTCCCACCCAGGCTCGATTTTGGTTGGAAGTTACATTAGCGAAAGATAGATGTACAGCTCCGAGCCCCCAGTCAGCAATGCCGACGGTTAAATGGTTAAATATACCCAGTCAGCAATGCCGACGGTTAAATGGTTAAATATACAAAAAGGGTGAAATTCAATGAATAATAATTTAATAACAATTCAATAGTCAAATGATTTAAATTTCCCAAGTACGCTCATTCCGCTCGACCCTTTGCATCACTCGATTAGTAGTGTGAGATAGATTTCCACCTGTCCTTGTATTCTACGCATCTGTGTATTCTTCTCTCCTACTTCTCCCAATTCCTTCTCCTCTTCCTCCCCGACTTTCTCCAAATTCCTTCTTCTCCTCCTCGACTTTTCTGTACTCCTCCTACTCCTCGACTTCTCTATACTCCTTCTACTCCTCCTCCACTTTCTCCTCCAGACTTTTTTTCTCCTCCTTCACCTTCTATCCACCTTCTCTCCACCGACTAGACTTTTGTCGACTCCTACTTTTCTTCTAGTCTCACTTCCGTCTCCTTTCTTGGAGGCTCGTGACTCTACTGAACCGGATGTTCTGTCCTCTAAAAGGCTTCCTGTGAAAACACGAGGATTTGCATAATATTTTTCCTTAGCCCTCTCATCTCACACTACACACAGCCTATCATCAGATAACGGCTATTAATTTCTTCGGTCACGCATTCATTCACATCGAAATACTCATACGTTCTTGTATGGTAAAACGACATCATAATGCAGAACGGTATCAATTACTTCTTATACATACATCAATAAATTGTTTCACATCAGTAATACTCCTAATCCTATTATGCTAAACAATATCACAATAATCAGACGCATTTCTTTACATTACAACTCATAAAAAGTACGCAAATATTCAGATATCCATGCTCTGATATATTCATACGTCCACAGTAACTAATCTTACATACTTCAACCATTCCAAATTCACAATTCAAGTATGTGTAAACTCGAACATAGCACATTAATAAATGCAATAGTTTACTACGAAGTAACCTAATAGCGACTTACAAAATTAATGCTGACCACAAGCTAACAATCTACATAATTCTCTACGTAATATCCAACCCCATTTCTCAAATACGCATGTAATTGAAACACTACAAACGTAATTCTACATATTAAAAGATGCTAGTAATTAAGTATACATACTACAAATAATTACAATTATAATGCCGTAATATTCTGCAAAAATCAAGAAAATAACTTACTGACCTTTTCGAAGCTTTGTATTTCCTTAGAATCTGTTTCTAAGTTTTACCGCCAAATTACTAGTGGCTTCTCGGAGTAACCCTATTTCTTAACGATCTGTCTAAGCGTCTACTAACCCTTTTGCTTGCGAATTATGAAGTTTTAATTCGAGTCTAAATTGTAATCACACCCTCTATCTCAATTCCGATTGGATGTCGCTGTGAACCGATCCAATCAAACTTAGCGGACAGTGTCCTCTCGCTGTCTGTCCACGTGGGGACGGATGAGAACACGCCCCGTTCACCCCGCTGGCTTCCTTTGATCCTAACCTAACCTCTTAACGCCTAGGTGTGAATATTACAAGCCTTTGTCAAATGTCGCGAGCGGTCTCCTATGCCAACTCCAATTTCCGGCGGGTCACGGTAACCTTGCATAAGAGATTAACGCTTGTCTGCGGCAATCTTTAGACATCAAACACATGGCTGTAATATTCTAGTCTATACATGACTTAATACCTGGGCTTAGCAAACGTGACAGTAATCATATTTGTTCCGCTGAAATGCGTTAGTTTGCAAAACTTTAGAACAAGTTACCAGCGATTATGTACATGAATTTCTGGCTGCAGCACTGAACAAAATGCTACACAGTGATGTGAAATGAAATTAGTTTATTAACTTAAGCAATCAAAAGCTTAAACTGGAGGTTTGCAAACATTATTATTTCCTGAATAAGGCTAGTACTGGTTAACAATTTTGTTACAATGCAGGGAGCAACATAATATATTTTCAAAGGAGTGAACGTGACACATGTAGGCTATTATAGTGCTTTAATCCTTCTGTCAGATCGACCCAGAAAAAAACTTTTCTTTTAGTTCTTGTATAAAACATGCACCCCTCACTTAAAATAAGAAAATTAATTGAAAAAAGTGCATATTATGCGTAGCCAACTACTGTAGTATTTAGCATAGGCTCAAATTTTCGGTTAACAATTATGGGAAAATGAGGTGTGGTACAAGCATCTTCTGTTGACACGTGTGAATTATAATCTCCATAATCCTGTACAAATATTAACCCCGGCTGAGTCACACCGAAGACATAAAAATGGTACTAACAGTTGCCTTGCTTGGCACTCAGCATTAAAAGGTTAGTGTTAGGACTGGTTTGGCCTGGTGTCAGGATAATGTGACCGGGTGGGACATCATGCTACATGTCAGCTGCATGATGCCCCAGTGCTAGACATCGCTATAAACTGCCACACTGTAGACATCTTAACGATGTGACTGAAAAATTGTTAATGTTATGTTAAAAATCCAGATCACACACACACACACACACACACACACACACACACACACACACACAAATATATTTATTTTATTATTAATGGATATGAAATTGGAAGACGTCAGTTAAAGTCCATGAATTTAGTTTTAGTTATAAATTAAGCTGACATGCAGTATTCATAATTTCATATATCAGTGAAATTCAAGTTGCTTCCCTTTTAAGGTCTGTTTAACCATCACAAGAAAATACTAACTATTCTCTAGTCATCTCACCTTGGAGTTTTCACCCAAAAAATGACTGATATTTGGTTCATCCTGAATGGAAATGATTCTACTCGGACATCAGATATGGCAGTCATTATTGAAATCGTCTTGTCACCACAAACAAAGTCATATTTACATGGGTTTTTCACCAGAAGAATTCTGTCGGGTTGGTCCTGAATGAAAAAGATCTGAATCCAGTATGGTCACCATGGTGGCCATCTTGAAAAGCTTGTTATCGATACTCCTTGAGAATTGGTATCAACATATGGTTTTCACCAAAAGATTTCTCATGATGTCTGGTTGGTCTGAGATTAAAATGGTGCACTGTAGAATACCACAACGAACATGTTGAACATTTTATCACTATTCTCCGAAATGGATGATTATATTAGCATTTGGGTTATCACCAAAAGTCTTTAATGGTGTCGATTCTGTCCTAAATGAAAATGGTGCTAATCAAAAAAGGCTACCATAATGGCTAATTTAAAGATCGCATTGCACAAGATCATCTGACATGGTGTCAACAATAGTTAAAAAGAAGAAATGATCTCTTGAATTCTTTGAAATTCTTGTAAACAGTAGAATGATGTCATTCCCATGGATTTTGTTTAATTAAACTGACTTGTAAGATAATAATAAATTGTAAATTGTTACTACTATCCACAGATTAGTTGGAGGCTAAAAGTTTGGCATTGTCTACAGTGGTAGATTTTGCAAGAATTTAGAGTAACCCTGTAAACAGATTTTGTTATTATTTCACCATTTTTCATTTATTGTAATTGGATGAGACAGCTAATTTGTTAATTAACATGTATCTTCAAGTTCTTAAGAGGTATCGAACAAATCTAGCTTAGCTGCTGAGTTAACATTAAAGCTCTCGGGCATCCCCATAATAGTCAGTTGGCTCATTGCAGGTTTCACTATAAGAGGTCTCCCATTATTGATGTTTACAATGAAACCGAAATACAATTGAAACACGAAGTTGGCTTCAAAAGGCTTCTTTAATTGGTATTTATCTTTAGTGATGCCACCAGTAGGCATTTGTCAACATTTTCATTGATAAATATTTGGTTAGTTATTGAAAAATATTTTTGTTTGAGAACATTTTAAGGGAAATGTACTTTCTTATTAAACTTTTATGTTGATTCCAGATTCCTACACACTAAATACCGTTCAGTGATAAAATGAGCGATCTGTTTAGCTTTCGTGTACCAAAACTTATAATTTGTTAATGTCAAGCAAATATGATCATACATTTACAGCTTTTCTCCACATCTACTTTGGTGTTATAAGTGGGATCTCGGGTTTTATCAAGGTATACTTGAATGATGTGGCAGTATATTTAAAATTGTGCTGATCTGACCATAGCGAAAATCTTTTTATGGCTTCTACCGAATGGTTGGTCACATCAATATGGGGTTTTCACTAAAACGCTTCTTGTCACAGTTTGTAATTGGTTTTATTAGCTCTACTGGTTATACACCAGAAGAGCTTATGGAATGGTCAGTTTGCTGTCCATCTGTTAGCGCAAGGTTATTATCTCTACTCTTCAAATACTTTGAGGATTGCCATGAAACTTTACACGTACATTCATCTCATAGTTTAGTTGGTCCTAAATGAAAATAGTTCGTTTGGACAGCCGATACTGCCCACTGGCCATCTTAAAAGTCATGTTATCACTACTCCAGAAGAACTGAAAGTCATACTGACATGGGGTTTTCACCAGAAATCTTATGATGTCGACTCGGTACTAAATGAACATGGTGCCAATCTGATATCCAAATGCAGCCACCTGAGTTACAGTCTTGAAAATCCTGAATGGGGTTTATACGACACAACTTCTGATGCCACGTTGGTCCTAATGGTGCCATTCAGACATATTGCCAATTCGATATCCAGTACAGCGGCCATCTTGAGAATCTTGTTACTGCTTATCTTCCGGAATGAAAATTAATATTACCATGAGGTTTTCACCAGAATAATTTATGACGTATCGTTGATACAAAATGAAAATTGTGTCAGTCTGATATCCAATATGGCCATCACAGTGGCCATCCTGAAAACACTTTAATCACTTCTCCTGAATGTATGATCGTATCAGCATGGAGTTTTTACTAAATTACATCTTATGATGTCTAGTTGGGCTTATCGGTGCCTAGTCCGATAAATCACCCCACTCCCCAAATCTGAGTTGATGCTGTCGGACAATATGTGGGTCTAATGTGAACTGTTCATTAATTGTGCATTTTTGCTGCATGCAGATCTTTCCGGAACAAACCTGTGTACACTTAATTGGTAACGGCCATATCAAGCGCGAAATTCAAAATGGCCACATGATAGATGGTTGTATTATTCCAGGTGGATTTACAAGTCACCAAACATATGATTTGTACCAGAAATATAATGTACATGCCACCGAAAGAACCGTTCAGCAGACGGTAGCTACACAGGCACGAGAAATAGCGGTAAGTGCATAAAATGTACACCGATGTGTGCAGCCAAATTTGGATGCAGTTAATTGCAGCTTTCAAACATTCGAAATGAAATGCTACCGCAAGATCTTGGGCATCTCATACATTGACCATGTAACCAACGAAGAAGTCCACAACAGGATCCAATGAGCCATCGGATCCTATGAAGGCCTCTTGGCTACTGTAAAAAAGAGCAAACTGAAGTGGTACGGTCATGTCTCAAGATCATCTGGACTAGCAAAACCAATCTTGCAAGGCACAGTGCGAGGGTGCAGAAGAAGAGGCAGACAGAAAAAGAGGTAGGAAGACAACATTAAGGAGTGGACAGACATGGAATTTGGAGATTACCAAAGGGCAGTAGAAAACAGGGAAAGATAGAGAGAATTGGTTGTAAAGCCAACTGTGGTGCACCAACGACCTCTTAGGCTAAGGGATTGATGATGATGAATTGCAGCTTTTAATGAATAGGTGATATCAGCCCCTCACCCGAAACTCAATATCATCGCGGGTTAAGGGCTGATTTATCAGCCTAATCGGTGCCATTCAGAAAATCAATATGCCTGACTCAGTGGCCATCTTGAAAATCTTATCACTATTTCTCCACAATGAATGGTCATATCAATATGGTGTTTTCAGTGATTTCTTTTATGATATACGTAGCAAAGGGAGATAAAGATAATTTGGATTGCAACTATCCCTTAAGGGATATTTACTGCGGCGAATATGATGCGGCCTTGCCCTTTGAAACACGACATTTCCTTTGGTAATCGAGTCCCACTAGATTTTTGTTATGTTGGATTTACAATTATTTTGTCGGGACCACTTTGGAACTTTCTTACAGTCGTGCTACAATGGCAGACGGATGATTAGCATTCATTCTTTAATGCAAGGTATGATTTGTAAAGATATTTTAGTTGGCATCGAGAAACAAAACTCGGCGAATGTTTATGTTGCAACCCTATCCACATAGGTCTTTTGCCACTTTATTAAGAAGTCCCAGCCATCAAGGCTAAGAAGCCGTGTCCTTCATGTGGGCTCTGAGCTGTAAGTAGGCTCGATGCATGCTGCATGTTGTAAGAAGCGACTGAAGGGGAGCAACCCGTTTACCATGAGTTGCTTCCCGTATCTTTGTAGAAGAGACTCCTGGTAATTGAGTAGAGGATATTTGGTTGCCACTCCGATGCCACACGACCAAATCTGGAAGGATCAAGTCTGCGCTACCGCCTAGTCACGCCAAGCTTCAGGGGCTATGTTAAAGACTGAGTTTTGCTGATCTGCAAATTTTTCAATGTTCGCCTTTGTGATTAAAGTAGCATAGTGTTCTTAAAACTTAACAAAGAACATAGTCTCCGTGAGTGGTGGAAACAGTTAACTGAGTCAAATTTATTCTTTGCTCAAGTATATCACTCACTTCTGTTGGGTTTTGCGGTGGATGGAGAGCACCGGTGATAAAATAATCTTACATTATAGAAAAGCCAACCAAAATTTCAACCAATAGCGTGAAAATGGTCCAAGAATAATTCAACCAGCAATTTGAATGAAGAAACTTGTCTGTGTCACGAAATTTGGCCAAGATTTTTCATTATTGACCCTCTGCAATCCTTCTCTTTTACTTTCCTTCTCTTGGGACTTTGGTGACGACGTATCTTGTGGAGACCACGTTCCAAAAATATTTATGAAGTAATACTCTTAACCTCATGGGTTCGGGCAAAGAAGAAAATTGAACAAGGTAGATTATGAAACATTTAAATCATTCTTTTAATCAAATTTGACATCTAATCGTTTTGACATCCAAAATCCCAATTTACAAAGATAAACTAGGATGTTGTTGGGAA
>JAECUM010037802.1:0-24988 GCA_016617855.1 Megalonaias nervosa
AAATGATCATATATAATTCATTCAATTTTATTATCAGCAAATAATTATATTTTATTTTCTGGTGCCCCTGTTGGGCTGATACCCTAAGCACGTGCTTAGTATGCTTAATGGGTAATCTGGCAATGTACATACCACATTCAAATGAATACAAAAGGTATATTTTTAAGACATACTCATTAATAATTTGACTTTTTAAGTCCATGTTGGCCTGAATAGTTATTTTTTTAATGCTTTTTATTCTCTCTGATGACTGTGCAGTCATTGCAAGTTCTGTCTGGTCACCTCCCAGTGAATCTAAGACAGATCCAAGGTTAAATAGACAAAAAAATGGCAATTACAGTAACAGTTGCTCATCTCAACTGTACAGATGGCAGGAGTGTATCACCCCTGGGTCATATTGTGGGTGGATGAGTGGGGACATTATGATCATCAGGATTTGCTATTAGTTTTGGTTAACTGCTACCATTAGGTAATATGTATCTAGTGAGTGCATTTCTTTTATCAGATGCTTCGTTGTCTCTTGCTTGCATAGATTTTCATTTTAACACTTCTCTGAACCACCGGTTATATAGAAAGCCTTACAGCTAGATATTCGCCATGATTTTTGCGTAGGAATATGGACATGCATGTTGGCCTTCAGGTATAGTATACAGTACTTAAAATATTGATGCACAAAATTTGCTTTCAAAATCTCTGTCAAATTATAATAGTCAATGTAATAATGTGACTAGCTTTACTTTAATGGTACATATGAACACATTCATATAATGTTATTTTATTTGTTAAAATTTTTCTATACATTTTTGAATTTCTTCATTGCCCCCAAGAGGGTCCCAGTTTTGAGTCACCACAAAGAATTGAATATAGGCCTACATGTGCATAGGAGGGGAGAGAGAGAAAGAGTATAGTCATATATAGTTACTTTAAACAATGAAAATGTAGAAAAATACTTACTTTTACTCATTTTTCATCCAAGTTTATGTCAAACTTGTTCCCAAAAATTCCTTGAAAGTTGCATTCATTCTATAAATCCCCAAATCTTGCATGATGTAAATCACCATCTTTGCAGACTCTAAGTGCTGGTAAATAGCATTTGCAAAACGAATAATAAAATGATTGTGTTTCCATTTGTTCATTATAGGTATGTTTTTTATAAACGTGTACATCCTCTCATTTCACAGACAACTGTATGCAGTCAGTGTAATGCAGTATTCCCACGCTGGTTTAAAAATAGATGCAAAAGGTCTAGAGAGTACAATACCTATAGTCTGTTTCCTTCCTGTATTCTCCAATGCCGTTACTTCTAAAACATATTTCACATTTTTCAGAAGTTCATTAAAAGTGCTGAACCAATAGTGTTTTCTTTCTTATTAATGTCCATATTATATCTTTACAGATGAATATATAGTTTATAAATAGATTAGTTTGACTATAGGCTACCTCGAAGGGTGTGGAAGACTATTTTTTTTTCTTCTAAAGATAGAAAAACAGTAGTGTGTGTGTTATATAGCCATGAAAATATAAGGATAAAAGTACATAAATACATAAAGAACATTTGTCATTTCCACTGAAGGTAACAAACCCATGTATTCAGCGATGAAGCAAATGTACAGGCCCCTGTTAATGCCTCCTTTACAGTCATATTCAATAATATCAAACAATCATTTAAATAATTCAATAATAATAAACATCATTCAATAATAATAAACAAAATTCAATTGAGGAACAGTTTTTGTATTTTATGATTAAATACCTTTACCTTTTTGTCAACGTATTTTAGGAACAGTTTTCAGTTGATGTATAAGTTCGATATTTTTGTCTATGATGGACCATTTTGGAATAGGTTTAGAAACTAAACTTTATTTATAGAGCTTTATAACCCCATAAATAATAAAAATGCATATTGCAAATTTGAAACTGAATGAATAAAGGTAAAGCAGCATTTATGAGAAGCAAATGGAAAAGATGACTACTTTTCATGTCTTTTTTTGATAGTGTTCTGACACCCTGTAACTATGGCGATGGACATGTGAACACAAAACTGATGTCAGAAATAAATGTTAACCACTGCATGTGTACAGTATACATCATATAAGGACATTTGGAGAGGGGGCAGAAAATGGCCCTTATTCAATATAGTTCTTTGAGTGCCTGAATTGGACTTTCTCTAAATAAAATGTTAGGAAATCTGAGCAGTTATGGCTTGTTCTGATTTCCTCTCAAACATTTGGCACAGAATTTTGCTTTCTAAAACTGGTGATTCAGTCTAAGTGCATAGTTTAGCATTCAAACCCTGTGGTAATCATACTGAGCTAGATGCCACAACTCTCTTAACTCCTTTCAGACTTGACTGTACTGTTGCTCAAACATTCAAGAGGATCTTGCTGAAATTTTCATGGAATTGAAAATGCTAATTCTGCAGCTCCCTGATGTAGGGTATTGTTGTTATGTCAATGGATGTCATAAATTACTAAAAACATGACTGAGGTGAATATGGTGTTTTGTAGTACAGTATGTGACAAGGATAAATGTGCCTACTTGCTGCTGATACTCACAAAAGTAAACTCTGTCAAGTGAAGTTCTGAAATTTGTTTTGCTAGGCTTTGCTCACTTGACAGATGGAACCTTCCCAGGAATCTGAACTTCTGAGTCCAAAAATGAATCTCACTTCCACACTACTAAGCTTCACCACTGCAACTAAGAAACAATAACAACAACAAAAAAAGACGAACACATTTTGCATTTTATGTACTACAGAAAAATCTGAATTCTGACCCCCAAGCGAAATCTGACTTCATAATAATTTCGAATTCAAGATCTTTTTTAATAAATCCAAGAAATTCTGCATGCTGCAGAAATAACGCTCGTTGAATAATTACGTCGTCATAAAACTGCCACCTTCCTTGTAGGGAGCACAGGGGCACACACGAAATTGAGTATCCGTCAACGGAAAGTGGGCTTGGGGAGGGGTAGCCCTATATGTATGAACTCGATGCGGATATTTATGTTTTGGGCGTCCCAAAAGATAAATATAAGCGTCGAGGTCTTACATGGAGGACTAGGGGAGGGGGAGTCCAACTTGTAACACTGGACACCCCCACCCCCAGTTTTCTACTCTGTATCCATAGAATATTTACTGCTATGCCATAAACGAATCAATAATTTTTAACATTACGAGATTTACAGACTGCCTCACTCCTTATACACCATCTGAAAAGATACCTATCATATGTTCCAGTGTCTTTGAAAACTGATCACTCCTGTTTAAGAATTCTGTGAGTGCGGTTTACATGCAAGATTTACAGACCTCCAAAATTGAAGAGTTTACAACATGCAAAAACTACGAACCTCCGAAACTGAAGATTTTGAACAACGCAAGTGGCAAATTTACGTTTTGCAGAAACACTTAAAAATAATGTTGCGAAGACTTTTACTTAGTTGAAATTACTATTGCGACATATATTAGATTGCCTTTTGCAAATCATCAGAACAAAATTTATAATGGGGCGCAAGCTTCAGATTGTTTTGTAAGACACTTAACACATACGTGTCCGTCGAGTTGATCGGCATAGGGATAATTTCTTAAATTGGATAGCCAATCTGAATATCTGATTAAAATAAGATATCCATAGTCCTACGTGTAGATCTGATAGACACCAGTAAGAGGTCATGTTGGTCGTGTCATGTATTGTCAAATTACAATTTTCACGTTTCTGAAAGTGACGCGCTTCATTCGGAACATATAATAACTAACGACAACTCTCCCTAATACGAATTTGCAATGCCTAATCTACAGGACAAGTCACATAGGTCATTTACTGGTATAAATTTAAAAATTAGTTTTAGTTTTAAAATTTAATCTTAATATAATTCTAACAAAGTTTATTCATCGTGATTTTTGAGTGATCTGCACAATAATTGTCATAACAAAATTTCTAGACGAAATTATCAATCTGTATCGGGTTTTACAATAGCAGTTCGGCATCAGACTAGGTAAAGAAAGTTGATTGTTGGATTGAACAAATACTAGTGCATGGGGAATCAAGCGTGAACAAGAAGTCGCGCGCATTTTCATTCATCTTCTTTAACATGTTCAACTATGAATGGGATAGAGGCGTAACATGCAGTTTTTTGTAAGTACGTTTTATCTTTAACTTGTACATATGACATTTTTTCAAAATTATAATTTAGCATAATGCAAAATTTACCTAAAATAAATCTGACTTGACTGCCGCATTTCTGTTGAAAAATGACACGACATACCATACATAAGATTTATACGAAGTTATTTAATTACCTCCGATTTATTGGATTTGTGTGCCGCATTTTTTCCTGCCGGTGTTTTCCCAAGCTTTGTTTATAAACGACGGCATTGTCGCGTCTCTGTCGGTATATGTAGTACAACTTCTTCCCAACAACAGGTGCTTTCACTGTTACATCATTGCACGCGACAGAAACCAGATTAAACAAGATCACCCTTCGTGGAAAATCGAGTATGGGACAAACGCTTTACTTTTGGCAATAATAAATTTCTTAAAAATTTCATAAACTGGACCACAGGAGCCACCCACACCGGGCCCAATCCCTTCTTTACCACCGCCTGAATTAAAATACCACCTGCGGTAAAAACACTGAAATACAAGAATGAGTGTGTGCTGGGTCTATTCCCACTCATGACAGCATTCAATACAGGTCGAACGGGACTTTTTGTCCCTCGATCTGCCTGCTTAATTAAATATCACTCTTTGAGTGAATTAAAGAGTGGGTGATGTGGCTCGAATACCTTCACTCACGAGAAATTAAATAGTGCGCAGTGCGCACATTAATTACTCGTACATGGCCAGTTGGTCGCACACGAGGATAATTTAACTTAAGTGAGTAAGTGGTGATTGCGTCTAAAAATGTCGATGTACGTTATCGTTGAATTGCCGTTAAGCATTTCTCGAGGAATTTATACAATAATCTTCAATGGAATTTTGATGGACAATGAGCGAAATAAAATTAATAAACGCCATTTTAGAGGTATTTGTAATCAGATTCTCCAAAATGACACCTATAGCTGCAAAAAGTAACTCAGAGCGCGTACCTATGTGAATTGTACTATAATAGGATACTAAAATAAGTGGATTATAAATTCCAAAGGTCACCAAAGCATGAACCTTTATCAGTGTCTGTCAGATACACGCGTCGGACTGTTGAGATCTGATTATAGTCAGACTGACTGGATAGCAGATCTCCAAACAGCAAGGACGCTTACTTATCGGCGTTGGTGCAGAGCGAAAATCTGCAAAGGTTGGGGGATGGTAATGCTTGATAATTTTTGGCATTTTCCTCCAATGTATTAGAACAAAAATCTTCACATCTGGCACTAAATCAGTTGTTGAGAAAGATAGCAGAAAATGCCAAGAATTCCTTACTTGCACAGATGGGCTTATAACGTGACAAGGTAACACCTGGCAGACGTAACAATCAACCGACAGCATCACAGTGAAGCACATCTGAACCGCCCTGCATAATTTGGTTGTTTAAAGCCTGGAATTTCTCAGCGAGACACAGATATGCCAAAGTATGATCTGTTGAATTGACATCGAAGAATTTGGAACGAACTCGGCCATTTTTATTTAAGACTAACTTATACCTTGGATATGTTTCAGCGCAGTAATTTATAGAAAAATAATGCATTTTGTTCGCCTTAAATTTCTCCGCAGATAAAGAAACACCAACCTAATCTGACCACCTCTGCTATTTCTGTGATTGGATTGACTATAGGATTGACCCAGAAGTTACGAATGAAAACAAAAAAAAAAAAGATTGATGCCCTCGTAACTTAGTCAGTTCTTGGTTAGTACAAATCCGATGTAGTTCGCATCGCAACTGTCGGCATACATTCGAAGTATGATCCATAGGATTGACCCCGAAGTTGTGAATGTACACTCGGAACTACCTTATTTATTTCTGGGACACAAAAATATACATGGAATTTATGTCAGCGCAGTACTTTAAACAGAAAAAATTATGCATTTTGTTGGCTGGAAGTTTCTCTGCAAAGAAAGAAACCTCAATATATTCAGATCACTTCGGCTTTTTCAACGATGAGATTGACTGCATGATTGACCGCGAAGTTACGAATGAAAAAGTAGTTCGATGCATTTGTAACTTTTTGGTGAATCATTGTTTCATAAAAGAAATAGCCGAGTGCTTCGCGTGGCAACGAGAACTGACATAAAAACATAAACTAAATATGCTATTTGGGTTATATTTACTTTGAATAAGGCTTGAAAATGTATGGTTTGTTCGGCGACTAACTTTGACAGTTAGGTGTAATTGGATAGTTTATTAAATTGGCTCTTGTCATGTTTCTTAAACTTAACACACATTGACTTTTTCTGCTATTATTGTTTAATAATGAAAAACATGGATATATTTTGAATGAGGTTTTTTGGACTTGCATTGTTCTCGAAACTGTCGTGAGGCACATGCGTCTTCCATAGTTACTTCACAATGAAGTAATTTCACACTTCTGTCTGCAGGAGACTCGCGTAGCAGACCAGGTAGCGGGACGATGCACCATTGGAGGCTTTGACTTCATCTCATCAATGCTAGGCTCCAAATTCGGCCGTGCAGCGTATGCACGCGCTGACATTATTGATGCCTCTCCAGTTTTCTCCTCCAGATTCTGCGATGTGATCCAGGCTGGAGAGTACAAGATTGCTAATGTCTACAAACCGCCCAGCGCCCACTGGAACAACAATATGCTTCCAACTCTTGAACATCCAGCCGTCTATATTGGCGACTACAATAGTCATCACCCAGACTGGGGCTACTAGTACCCCGATGAAGACGGGGAACACTTGGTAGAGTGGGCAATGAACAATGACCTCCTTTTGATCCACGACTCCAAACAACGTGGGACCTTTCATTCTGCAAAATGGCAAAAGGACTACTTACAGGACCTTTGTTGGGTTAGCTCCATTGGTGACCATCCTTAGCCAGCAAGCGAAACAGTTTTAGACGACTTCCCACACAGTCAGCACAGACCAATACTTATCCATATTGGTCTTCAACTGCCGACCATACACAGTTCTCCACAGTGGCGTTGAAAGTTCCGCAAGAAGATTGGACGAAATACAGTGACATATTGGAGCGAAGCATAGTCACTATACCATCTTTCTGCATCCCAATTAAGAAAGCTTACCACCGCTTCCAAAGAGCTATATTCAAGACAGCCACTCAGTCTGTTCCTCGTGGCCGTCGTCCAGTCTATACACCCTGTTTGGATGAAGAGTGTCAGACTCTTCTCAAGCAGTATGAAGCATCTGACACATACATGGCAGATCACCTGGTTGAATCCCTGGACACTGCCAGGCGCACACGATGGGAGGAAACTACAGGGTAACACAACTTCACGAGCTCCAGCCGAAAATGCTGGAGCTTGATTCGCCGACTAGGCACCGCTCAGCAACCACCAGCTCAAGTCCACCCTGTTGTCAAACCAAATGCTGTTGCTAGCCATTTACTAAATGTGGCAAAAGCACCCCTGCACAAACTGCACCGACGTCAAGTACGAGATGAGTGGCGACAGTACTGCCATCGGTAGTCAGATGAACTAGATCAAGATACTCCAGAGGCATTTACATCAGTAGAAATTGAAAAGGTGCTCTGCAACATAAAATCAGGCAAAGCAGCAGGAGATGACAATATCCTGCCTGAGTTCCTGAAGCATCTTGGCCCGAAGGCAAAGGTATGGCTCGCTGCTTTATACACACGGCTTGTTAGGGAAAAGTGCATGCCGGCTTTGAAGCGCCATGCAAAGATTATTGCGATCCCAAAGCCTGGCAAAGATCCCCACAATGCAGCGAGCTATCGGCCAATCTTTTTGCTTTCAGTCTGTTTTAAGATACTGGAGCGCCTGATTCTCCAAAGAATCGGTCCGGATATGGAGAACATCATACCTGTTGAGCAGGCAGTCTTCAGGCATGGTCGCGGCACTTGCGATCCAGTTCTTGCCTTGACTACGTTTGTTGAAAACGGTTTTCAGAGGGATATTAAAACTGGAGTTGTTTTCCTTGATCTGACAGAGGCATATAGCACGGTCTGGCATACAGGGCTGTTGTTGAAAATTTCCAGAGCATTTCCTCGCCATCTTCTAAAGTCAAGTGTTAAATAAAAAAATTTTAAAAATAGCATAAACTTCGATTAGATCGAAATGAGAACTCTCTGCGAAAAATTCAGAAACTCTGCACAAAATAAAGAAATAGTAAACCGAGAAATTATACTTCCAATATATCAACTACTCACAAATCTCTAGACCAACCATACTGTGTAAACGGTCATGAACGTGAACACGAAATTTAAATTTGTTCAAATATCATAAACAATGGTTGAAAGCCCCAATATATTTAATTTAACAGTTTTGTGGTAGGTGTTAAAACTATTTCACGATATTAAAGAGAAACTAATATTTTCTGTAATTAAAGATAATGACCTGTTTATTTGCCAGTTTGGATGGGACAAAAAGTTTGGACAAAACTTTGTTGTGTTGACATGTAAATTTATTTTTAGTACATAGTCTTGGAAAAAGAAAGTACATCCAGGAACATCGCAGGTAAATAAGGAAACGGTACTCGTGAAAAACTTGAGAAGTTTACTTACTACACTGTAGACAATGTCGTTGCAGTGTAATCAACGATGTCACTGGAGAAAGAGTCAACACTCGAAAGTATGAAGCTGATTCCAGGTATATCTCAAACAAGCTAGGAGATTTCAAAGTACATACAGAAAATCATATTAACATTTGGAAGTTGGAACACCTGTAAATGTGCGCTCGATGTATTTGCACAAGAAGATAATTTCACATTAATTGTGCCAAAAGCAACGGCACTCGTATCGGATATAAACAGAATGCACCGGGTTTATATGGTCGGCAATAATTTTGAATTTTTTTTTTTTTTTTTTTAGAAATAAAGATGACTTATATAACTGTGCTCAAATCTTACTAGATGAATTTCCTGTTTAGGAAATGCAAACTTTTTGAAATTCACGCCCCGACCCCCCCTCCCCCGTCTGTTGGGTGTTCTTTTGTCGCTTCTTTGCAAGTTTTGAGTATAATTTGTAAATTTAACAGATCTAGTTACGACGGCCAAAGAGGTACAGAAGTAAAGATGCCGTGATGTATTAGTTTCGCAACAAAACACATTGATATCGGTCAGTTTTCAAAACTATAAACAACTTTAATTATGTATTTAACTATTCTCCGTCATATTTTGATGAGTGCAGTCTACTCTCAGTAGATTTACTAGGACGATATACATTACAATTAAATCAATAAATAATAAATAAATAAGGCTTATGCATACTTTGTTTTTGTATCTTGCGCACTGAACCTACAAGATGTTTGGACTTTTCTATTGACTCTTTCTCCAGATTCGACTCTAACAGCATTTAAAGAAACTTTGTACCTAATTTGTACATTTTAAAAGAATCGCGTTCATTCAGGCTTGAAGAGAATAATACTTTAATAATTGGAATAAAGGCAAAGATGGACCCAATAAACCAGTATGTAAATTAAAAACTGGCAGCAGTATCAAACTCAGGCATGAAGCCGATTAGGATTGTAATCGTAATCGATTCCAATCGATTACAGTGTGAACTGTAATTGTAATCGTAATCGTTATCATTGATTTCAGAAGCTCAATAATTGTAATCGTAATCGTAATCGTCCCCTCATTGACATTGTGATCGCCTAGTGTAATCATGATTACAAATAATTACAACCCAAAAATCACTAATTAGATTCTTAATAATTGTAAGAATATTAAGTTTCCATAAACAAAAGACCATGAATGTTGACCATTACAATTAAGAATGGATCATTATCGGATGTCAATATACAAGCTAATTTATCCAAAAATATACCTTTCTTATAACACTACATTGTCCAACCTTTCTTTGCTCCTACCTACATATTCCTGCACCAAGTGCTCCAGTTTAACGCCTCTTCTATATTGCAGTCAAAATCTTCACAGCAGACAGATGTAATATGACAGATGCAAACTTTTAACGCTTAATGTTTGTTCGTTGTAACAACAAAAATTGTTGATGTGAATGTGATATAAACAGTGCTAAGTAGTGCTCATTTGGCATGTTAATTTGTATGTAATTTTCAACAAACATTTACACAGAATTAAAATTTTTTTTTCTTCAGTTATACAGTATATGATATCTGCCCAGAACAACAAAGATAACAACCAAATACAGAGCAATTATACTCGTAATTGTAATCGTAATTATCCCCCTGTAATCATAATCGTAATCGTGGTTTCCAAATAAAGCGTATTCGTTATCGTAATCGCAATCATCAGAGCTAAACAACATGTAATCGTAATCGTAATAGCAATCGACCACCTGTAATCGACCCCATCCCTAGTCAGACTTTTCTACTCTTAAATACAAGAAAATAGCATAGAAGTCAGACAATTTGAGTCCGTGCTACGGACCTATGGCACGCGTACGAAACACAGCTTTTACCGATAAATAAGTAATAAAATTACTGCAGCAGCAATGATGATTAGAGGACCAATAACCAACAGTCTAGGATCTGGAGGAGGCAACATTCTAATCGAATCAGTTTATACATTTGGATATATAAAAAGGAACAAAAAAAACCCGTAATTTTAGACCATGGAAAATTAGCAGAAAATGGCTTAATGATTCAGTATTTGAATAACTTGTGTGATGCTTTTGGTTTTGATTCATCCACTCATAAGATGTGTCTATGTATCTACTCGCCCACAAATGAATGCAAAAACTGAAGAAATAAAAAACAGAAGACAGCATAAACGTAATGATTTCTTCCATCTTTTAAATGAACAAATGAAACACCAGTATATGTTTGTAAAATTTCTGATGGGTGCCAGTTTGTTTATTGCTTGCAAGTTTTGTACCAAAGGCCACCTTCAATGCATAACCTTTCAATAGTACAATAAACAGAAACGTGCGGTAAACACATAATTCTTCACAAGCAGGAAGAGATGCTGCAATGAGGTACCTGCCTCTGCCAAAACTTTTTTGTATCACCTACACACTCAACAAAATTAAACCTGAAAATTTTACATAAGCATTATCAAACTTAAGTCCAATATACTGACTGTCCGGCTTATTTTTCGCCTCGTTTGAAATGAAGGTAAAAGATGCTCGCAATTTATTGGTACGCAATTTTGGTACAATGCTTGTGAAATACATTGTATCATACAGCACCTTCGCGATACAGGCAAATGTGAGGTCACCTGGTTCGTTTATGAGAAATAGGACTAAACAGCATTATCAACGATAGCTTCTTAAACTGCGATCAGGGAGGGACAGGCAGTGCGCAGGATCCAGTCCTGAAGCTACACAGCTTGCAGACTATGATTCAAAATTCAGAATGCCACTTGACTTAACAGATTCTAATAGATCATTGTCTTTGTACTCTTGAACAAGATTTCAGATTTAGAATAGTACTTGAAGAAAATCTTTGAACTATAGGAAACAAAGACGATGGCCTGGAACATATTTGCCTGGTACAATTACATCGGAATCAAGTACCGTATATACTCGTTTATAAGTGGTCAAACTGCAAACAACAAAGATCCTGATCTGCCGTAGGATAATGCGCCTGCATATCAGGGTCTGTGTTGTTTGTTCTATTGATTACTCCTGAGAAACTGCTCAGACCCATTATGCGACAGGAGATCTGGTCTGTGCAGTTGGGCAGTTGGACTCGTCTTATACTCGCGTATAAACGGTACTTCGTCAGTAAATGATACAGAAATGCAATTGCTTTCTGTTATCGCTATAACACAAGGGAGATATTTACTGACATAGCACCCAATGCAAATTTAACAAACCTCACCTATGATACACCCAGGATGAACTTGACTGATATTTTGATACTTTGGTATGTTTTTGTTCTTTAAAAAAAGGGGGGGAGTAGGGGAGAAAATTATCCTGAAAGTCTTTCAACTCAACAAGAGAAGAGAGATCTCGGTGACTGTTAAGTTCAACGTGATATGGTTTATTCTGAATGGTTTTAAATGAAGCCACAGTTTACAGTTGCCGCAAAGAATTTTTGATGAGCAACACAATTGCGCTGAAATCACTAACGCAAGTGTTGAAATCATTTACACCGACATTAAGTTTGTTTGGTATTCTCTGAGAAGTACACATGATAGCATAATGCATAGCAGTGGTCATATATAAGCTTCCATTCAGCAAGATCTTTACTTGCAAATTATCAAACAAAGAAAATGCAGATCTTAACAGAATGTATATTTATTTTGTTTCAGATACTGAGGTAAAATTTAAAGAATTGGCTAAAATCAATTAAATGGTAGGCATAAATAAATTTAACCAAGAGAGACTGAATATAATTTTTATACGTCTCTGTCCAACTATTCTATTGGAAAAGATTTACAATAGAAAGTTGTTATTAAAGAATGAAGAGAAAATTAGATGGATACGGTTAATGATTGATGTTTACTAAGGTACGCAGATTTTGTTTGTGATTGAGGACTGTGCCGATCTTGACGATCGATAACAGAAGGCAACTAACCTAACCAAACTAGCTTTCTGTTACCGATATTTTCCAATATCTCAACGGGCAATCGTGCCAAAGTATAATTCTGTTGCTCATGATTTCAGAGAAAATGTACTTTGTATTTTTGTTGTCATTATTATTATTATTATTATTATTACTGTTGTTGTTGTTTTTCTTTTGTTGTCTTTTTTGTTTTGCTTCCTTTGTGTGTGGGGGGGATGCAGCAGCAAGGACAAAAACATTGAATACTATATATGAAGTAAACCATATTATTCAAGACAAAATTAAATGGGAGAGTCACTCTGTCGCAATAGTGAAGTTCATAATTCTTAATAACTTTATCTATCTATATGTTTATCGAACAGTGAAGCTGGCAGATGAATCAACATTTGTATATATAACTTGCTTAATTTATGCCATCTTCGCTAGACAAGGTTCCAATGTGTTAACTCTATCTACACCTTGGCGGATCGATCAGATATTCCGTGCTTTGAGTCTGTGATAGTCACCGCATCCAATCAAAGTCAAGTTCAAATTTAAACGTTGCTCCTACATGATCGAGACAAGGGGAGTACACAACTTGAATGGATTCATAAATAAGCAATTTTCCACTGCCGGTCCGTTTAATGGCTTCTCTCTATTTCGTAAATATCCTTTCGATGCTAAACTTACAAAGTATCCATTTGAAGTCAATTTTCTCTATTATTTTCGGCCTATGTACAGTGCACTGCTGTTACACACTATTCTATCGGTTAGATCAGAATGTATTACATACTGAGGGAGGCAACTATTGAAATCCAATAGATGTCGCTTGGACAAAGCACTGAAATAACTGATCGATCCGCCAAGGTGTAGATAGGATTAACATATCGGAACCTTGGCTAGCGATGTTAAATTTATGCAGTATAGACAATGTCCTGCAACTAGTTTTGCAAGTTAAATTACTCTTGCTGCACAATACGTAGTATGTTGTGATGCATGAATTGCATGAGCGAGGGTTAGCACGAGCTTTGCACATAAAGAACTGACTTGTACAACTAGGCATTCTTGCTGCAGAATTGTTAAAGGTAGAAGCAGCATAGACCTTTACCAATTTCTGAATCTCGTAGAGATGAACAATGAGCTATTTGTGGCTTGCTAGTTTGGTTATCAGGGTACCAGGATGTCGCTTGTGTAAACCCGGACAGTCTAGTTGTTGTACTACACAATGATGAATTGGACAAGCAAGTAAGAGATTTCATGCAGTCCTGCGTGGACATGCATTTGTTACCTGAGTGGATGCAGATGTCTATCCTGTGTGGGCACACGTAATCAAGTCCTGTGTTGATATATTTGTTTCCTATGTGGATGTAGATGTCTATCCTGTGTGGACAGACATATTTCAGTCCTGTTCCCAGTGTGGGTGCACATATTTAACCTTGTGTTGACCTGCATAATTTCGTCCTGTGTGGACCATTATTATTCTGTGTGAGAACATACATCTCCCTTGTGTAGACAATTATTATGCGGCCATCCTGTGTAGACATGTTATATTCTGTCTGTGTGAAAACTAGAATTTTGAGTTAAACTGGTATAAACACAGGACTCTTGACATGTTTCCGCATCACTTTAGCTTGAAGTCAGTGGTAGATTCATGTAATGCTCGTTTATTGGATGGAGAGTTAATAATGTGAATTTGCATACGATTTTTCGTATTTTCAGGTATAACTTTGATAATTAAATTATTTGTTCAGTTTTACAAACTTGTTTGGTTTCGCTTCCTTCTATTACTTAGGTGTTTAAGACCATTAAGTCGTAACAGAAATGAGGGGCTCGTCCCGGATTCGAATTTTAGAAATATTCCAGAGAATTTAACTGTTTTTAAAAAATAAATTTATTTAGCTGGGAATTTTTTTCTCCCTGGTCTTTTAATTTTCTATAGTGAAACCAATAAGCTTTCACAATGTCATCTAAGGTGGAGAGTTTTGTTTCCAATTTAACCCAGGAAGGGTTTGAGTTTAAGGAGAGATGAGTTGCTGGATTTTGCCAACTGCTATTCTCTATCAGAAATAAAATCGTCTTTGTTAAAAACGAAAATTAAAAATATTTTGATCAAGTATTTGGTTGAAAAGGATTTTTTTGATGCAAATGCTTTAGGATTCATTAGTAAGTCTCAGTCTAGGTCTGAAATGAAATTAAAAGAATTAAAGTTGAAACGTCAGACGGAAATGGAGCTAAGAAAACTTGAGCTTTAAAAACAAGAAATTGAAAGACAAATACAAATGCAAGAAAAACAAAGACGGAGACAATCCAGGAAAAGAAATAGACAAATGCACGAAAAAACGATTTAAACGCAGGAAAAAGAAACAGGGAGACAAATGCAGTAAAAAGAGAGACACGCATTCAATAGAAGAAAGAGAGAAAAATTTAGAAAGAAGAAAGAGATGCAGATGCAATTGAAAATGCAAAAGAAGAACGAGAAAGAGAAAAAGAGAAGGAAGAGTGGCAAATGAAATTGCAAATACAAAAAGAAGAGATGGAAATGCAATTAAAATTAAAATAATTAGTACTTGCAAACATAAAGCACCCTTCTCATGAAAGCTCAGTTTTTGATGTTACCAAAATACAAGATTAGTACCCCCTTTTAAAGAAAATGACGTAGATCAATATTTTCATATTTTGAAAAAAATAATAGTAGGGAACTTAAAATGGTCAGAAGAGCACTGGACGTTATTATTATAGAGTGTACTTACTGGCAAAGCTCGTGACGTTTATACTTCACTCTCAGAACGTATCTTTGAAGATTATGAGTTGGTACCTGAGGCATATCGACGGGGGTTTTGGAATTGCACGAAATAAATTAGCCAACCCCGGCACGAGTTTGCTACGGAAAAGAAAGAAAAAACTATTTGACTGGTTGTGTATATCAAAAAAGACTGATAAAGATTATGACAAACTTAGACAACTCATGTTAGTAGAAGAGTTCGAGAACTGCGTCCGTAGTGACGTCAAGACTTACCTTGATGAACTCCATGTAGAGACTTTGCAACAGCTTGCGACTATTCCTTGGTTTGTCAATAACTTTTCTTCTCAGCAGATTTTTAGTAAGAAACAACCTCAGTCTTAAGCGAGTACTTACAAATATCAGTCTGGCATAACTTATACGAATCTAGCGTCTGATACGACTGATCAGAAATCCTTATCTCTTCCAACGTGTACTTATTGCAAGAAAATAGGGCAAGTTTTTTTGGTTATTTTAAAAGTTAAAGAAAATGAGCGACAGAATAAAGACAGAGCAGTTCCAAATGCTCTTGTTTCTCAGAGGTAAAGGTCATTGTCATCTGTTGGAAACAATACATTTGTAGGGTCAAACAAACCCAAGTCAACTTTTATTATGGAGAATTGTGAACCATTCATGTCGAAAGGTTCTATATCACCCATTGGTGATTCGGCCAATCCTATCACTATTAAATTATTAGAGGACACGCCAGCTTCTCTGAGTCCTTTATTATCAGGTACATTGCCTTTGTCTGAGAGTGTTCTTGTTCAGGGAGCTGAGTGTAATTCTATTAAAATTCTGCTCCATGATGTTAATTTAACATCAAACTAAGTTTCAAGATAAGTGACTATCGGCACTGTGAATTCTTTGCCCATTGAGGGTGTTCATTTATTGTTAGTCAATGACATAGCTGGAGAAAAGGTTGTGGTTAATCTACTTGTAATTGACAAGCATCGTTTAGAATAAAAAGTTAATCCAATTGAAAATGAAATCCCTGATTTATATCCAGCTTGTGCAGTTACTAGAACTATGTCAGAAAGAACTCTTTAGAATGAAGTTTATCAGGAAATTATTCCTTTGGCTTTTGATGAGGTCATTTTGCTCCTGTTACTGATCAATCAAAAGGTATTGATCATTGTGATCATTGTGATCCTCTTGTAACCACACATTCGCTATATTCTAATCAGGGTGACAAACCACAATCGCTTGTCGTCGAACAGGAAAAAGATTCCGAGATCTTCTGTTTGTTTCAGACAGCTATTCGCAAAGCTGATTATGCAGAGGTACCAACTTGCAATTTTCTGAAAAATGGGGTACTTATGGGACAATGGAGACCACGTAAGGTACCCGTTTGTGTCGAGTGGTCAGTGAGCTATAATGAAACTCATTTGATTCGTCATTCAGAGGTCATTAAGACTTACCACAAGATCTCGCATCTTAGTTATTGGCCGGAAATTAAAATTGATGTTTCCAAATATTGAAGATCTTGTTTTATTTGTCGAATGACCAGTGTTAGTTCTTTTGAACTAGTCCTTGGACATGTTGCCCATGGACCATTGGAATTCTTTAAAAAAAAACAAACATTTCTTTTAACAGAGGATTCTGAGATTAATATTTTAGATTATGTATTTGATTGTGAAGCAGCAAGCTATAATTTTCTGTCTACTCACTCAAAAATACAAATAAGGCAGGTCAAAACTACAAAGGTAAGAACCTAGCAATCTGGTGATGAAGTTCTCTCTTGCCAATACTTTAGAATCCTTTTCAGGTTAGATAGTATGGTCCTTTTAATGTGAGAAAGAAAGTGATTTAAATTATATCAATACTCCTGGGAGGCATAAACAGAAATAACTGTCACAGTCGTGAATATATGTTAAAAGAGTAGGCTGATTGAGATAGTCCTGTAAATCATTCTGTAAAGTTAGTTGTTCTTGTCCCACACAATGACGATTTAAATGATGATGTACAACGGGATTGTAATGACTTTGGTTCAACCAGTCTTCAAAATTCTAAAATATTAAAGAATCTGGATAAGAAACTCTCACATCTACAGAAACAGGAAAGAGTTAATGCAGCTAATATGTGAGTATGAGCACTTGTTTCCAGATGGTGAAAACGCGAATTAAAAAAACACAGCAAACTACCATGATGATGAAATTGTAGATAATAATCCTGTAACACGGCACCCATACAGGATGAATGCTCTCAAGCAGGAATGTTCGAAAAAGGAAATAGAATACTTGTTTAAGAACAACCTTATTAAACCAATCAAATGTAACTGGAGTTCGCCGTGTATTTTTGTAACGAAGCCAGATAATTATTTCCGTATGTGTACTGACTACAGAAAAGTAGAAAATATTATCAAAACAACTCATTTCTAATACCAAGAATTGATGACTGTATTGGCAGAATTGGAAATACAAAATATGTCACCAAAGATTGACCTGTTAAAAGGATTCTGACATATTTCACTAAAGGAGGTAGCAAGATAAATTTCAGCGTTTGTAACTCCAAATGGACTCAGCCAAAACAAAGTGATGCCATTTGGTATGAATAATTCTCACTCAACACTCCAGTGCTTAATGAACATTATAACATCTGGTATAGATGGTTCTGATGCGTACTTCAAGGACTTCATTATATACAGCGACACATGGAAAGATCACGTGGAGACTATCCGGAATTTCTTCCTTCGATTGAATGAGGCAAATTTGACAATTAAATATACTAAAAGTTTTGCCGAGCTTGTATCACACTTTTAGCACATGTGGGACGTGGTCAAGTTAAAGCTATAGAAACTAAGGTTGAAGCTGTCTCTGAATTCCCTGTGCCTATTAGTAAAAAGCAACTGATGTGATTTTTTGGTATGGTTGGATATTATTAGACATTTTGCTCAAATGTTTCCATAATTGCTGGACCAAAAACTAATTTACTAGGTAAGAAGACCATGTTTTATTGGTGTGAAAATGTCGTGTGGCCTTAAATAGGTTATAGGCCATATTTGAAAAAGAAAGCACTAGTTCTTTCAGCTCCAAATTTCAATCAAAATGTCTGTTGATGCAAGTGATGCTGCGGTTGGTGGCGTATTAATTCAGGAAGATTAAAATGGCATGGATCATCCAGTGTGCTTTTTCTTTTTTCTTTTTCATCTTGTCGATGAAAGTAAGGGGGTTGTGATCACTATACACAACAACCGGAGAAGGAGCCGAGCTAATGTAAACTTCAAAATGCAGTAATGCCAGTATTAAAGCCAAACAATCCTTCTCGATTGTTGAGTAATTTCTTTCGTGCTTATTTAATTTCTTAGAGAAATAGCACACTGGATGATCAGTACTATTGCTGTCTTCTTGAATCAATACTGCTCCAACCCCAACATCACTTGCATCCACAGACAATTTAAAAGACTGATTGAAATTTGGAGCTGTTAGAACCGGCGCACTTTTGAGTATGGCTTTTAACCTATCGAAAGCTTCGTGACATTTTTCGGTCCAGAGAAACTTGTTTCTCTTACTTAACAAATTTGTCAGAGGTTCAGCAACATTAGAAAAATTGGAACAAAACTTTCGATAGTATCCGGCCATACCCAAAAATCGCATTAATTGCTTTTTACTGACAGGCACAGAAAAATCAGAGATACCCTTGACCTTAGCATCTATAGGTTTAACTTGACCATGTCCCACAATATGTCCTAGAAAAGTTACACAAGCACGGCAGAACTCACTTTTAGATAAATTGATTGTCAAATTAGCATCAGTGAGTCTTTTAACGAATTTCCGAATCGTGGCTAGATGTCCTTTCCAGGTGTCGTTGTAGATGATGACATCATCAATATAAACATCACAATTATCTAGACCGGAAGTAATCATATTCATCAAGCGTTGAAATGTACTTGGTGAACCCTTCATCCCAAACGACATTACTTTATATTGATAGAGTCCATCTGGAGTCACAAACGCCGAAATTTCTTTCGCTCTTTCCGTAAGTGGAATTTGCCAAAATCCTTTCAGAAGGTCAAATTTGGTGACGTACTTGGCATTTCCAATTTTATCAATACAATCATCGATCCTTGGTAATGGATATGAATCTGTTTTTGTCACACTGTTCACCCTCCTATAATCAGTGTACATACGGAAAGTTTTATCCGGTTTCGGAACAAGTATGCATGGTTAACTCCAATCACTTTTACTGGGCTCTATGAAATCGTTCTCCAGCAAATACTGAATTTCCTTTTTCAAATATTCCTGTTTGAGAGGGTTCATCCTGTATGGGTGTTGTTTCACAGGTTTTGAATCTACAATTTCAACGTCATGAACAATTTTGTTTGTCCTCGTAGGAATATCCGGAAACAAGTGCTCATATTCGAATAATAACTGTTTAAGTTCATTTCTTTCTTGTTGCAAATGTAAAAGTTTCTGGTCTAGATCCTTCATAATTTCCGAATTCCGAAGATTTGTTGCTCCAAGTTCAACGGTGTCCAATTGAATTTCTTCACTTAAATCCTCAGTTGGTATAATTAAGATATTAATTCTTTCAGCCGAGAAATCGAACGCCTGCCTTCCGACATTTAGTCCAGTTAATGATTTATAGTTCACAGCAGGGTGCTCGGGTTTATTTTCTCTAGTTTATGTACTGGTTAAGTTGTTGATGCTAAAGAGCCCGTTAGGGAGACACATTAATCTTTGTGTACTAGGGTTTGTGTATCTTCTATCAGGCTGCGAACTGATCCATATTAGTCATAGCTGCTGCTGACTTACGACATGACGACAACTGACGTAACGAGAAAGGGGATAATGTTCAATCCTAGAAGCGAAAAGCTGACAAAATATTTTGGGTTGCCTATTTTATTTATTTTAAAAGGGAAATAGCTCCATATATGTGGCATACAGAGAGGGCTGAGAGGAGAAAACCAATTTATGGTTGATGACTCGATAGAGGCTGGAGAGAGAGAGAGAGAGAGAGAGAGAGAGAGAGAGAGAGAGAGAGAGAGAGAGAGAGAGAGAGAGAGAGAGAGAGAGAGAGAGAGAGGATGCAAAGTGAGTACGTCAACTCTAACCCGTCACCAACGTTGAATAATTTGGATAGACCGGCACACAGCCAAGTTATACAGATATGCTGAATAATTGAGTTCGAACGGCTAATTACATTTTTATAAACTTGGTAATTATTTCTAAGAGACGTGTATCATTCAAATGTCATGTTCAATTTCATTTTGTTTATATAACTGATTCAATTGTTATATTCTGCATATGGGGACTCGTGTTGTTCTATTCTATATTTCTGTTTAGATTTCCATTTATTCCATCTATAAATTTTATATTATATTTTATTATTTACTCGATCAGGGCAATAACACCGAGGTCGATCATCATCATCGGCTAGATAACGATAACCAAATCAAACCACCACGTAACATAGTATTTCTTTCTTTCCTTTTGGTCTTTTCTTGGGATATTTGGTTACAGGGACAGTTACAATTGCAAGCTTATATATAAACAGATGACAGTAACAACAAATACTATAATTTCGTCTAGATTAACCCATCCAGACCCCAACTCCAAATCCAAGACACCAGGCCCCAGACTCCATTATAACAATCTACTCTGCATTTTACACTGTGCCATTTCTGGACCAAACTGTTCCAAGAACTCAGGACAAACCCTCGCATGTAGATTTTATCCCAGTTAATAAAAAACAGTACTTATGTAATACTGGAAGTTTTAACACTGGTACGAGTTACTTTCATTATATCATTTTCACGATGACCAAAGAAAGAGTACCAACAACAACCGGCAGTACATTTACATGCCGCAGTTTTAAGGATTATAACCAAATAAACTTCAATGCCAACCTACGGTCTAAACTTTTCTCATGTACTTATATACTGGATGATCCTTACTATATCTACTGGTCCTTTGAGCAATTACTAATGTGATCATAGATCATGTTTCTTTAAAACAGGAAAGACAAAGATAGAACCTTAGAAAAGCAATGCACAGGAAAGCTCAGCTATTTCACAAATACCAGAGATATAGAACTGAACAACTAGAAGAAAAACAAAACAAAGAATTTTGTGACCAAATTCAGACGTGAAGCCATAAAAGTTTACTTTTGAAAAACAGATCAGGCGGAACAAAAAGTACGGATTTCCGAATATCATTAGTCCCTTAACGGTAAACAAAGGTGTTTTATGATAGAACTCAATTTCCTATACGAAAATGATGAGATTATCTCTGATCAGGTCTATGTAGCAGAGGTCTTTAATGATTTCTTCATCAATGTTGCTAAAGACAAGTATCCCGGCCATCATAAATACATTTAAAATGCATAAAAAATTTATTTCTCTTATGTCACTGAAGACTTTATAAATAAAGTCATATGAAATATCAGAATACCGATTTTCACTTTTGGCAGTAAACACCATGGCAGATAACCTCTCTGTAATGTGTCGAATTTTGAGTAAACATTGAACCTTAATATTGAATACATTGTACATTAAACTTTTATTACAGTCAAGCCAACAAGGTTTTATGTGAAGGGTCACTTCGGCCTTGTCCCATGTCAGTTGTTACATTTCGTGGGCGAGGGAGAGGCCAGCATCTACGGCTAATTTAGAATTGACCCGGGCATCGCAACGCTGTCCTGGGAAAGTAAACATTAAGATACCGACCATACCCGCTTAATGGGAACGCCATGTCGAATAGTCATTTAACAAAAGGAAGTTGGTATGTGTCGTATTTCTCAGATTCTAGGCTGTCAAAATCCCACGGAAGAAATAATTATCTTGGGGAAAAATTAGGAACGGCTGATTACGATTGGTCAGTTTAACTTAAGGCGTACACCCTGGAAGTAATATTGAATTTAAAGTAAAGACTTTGGACGAATTTCCTCAGTCCGAGATTTTCCTGCAAGAGGAGCAAGACTCGTTTGACTCCGGGGAAAAAACTAAAGAGTAGTTCTTTCTTCGTTAAGACAAGTAAGGGGACCAGGTGGCTGTCTTGTAGGCGAATGCATACCTTTAATGCTAGGATGCACATTCTCTTGAGAAGAACAGCATTAAGGTACGCAATTTTAATTTTTCATGCAATTTCCTATTTGTTTGTTTTGTTTTATGCAAATGTGTTTGATATGCCTAGGATCCATAGTATGCATCGTTATTCGATTTCATGAAAATCTATTGATATGCTAGAGTTGTTTATGTAATTTATTTCTTAATTTTATAGTTACTAGTTCATTGATAGAATTGACTGATTGCATGCGATCCAAATTTTCAGATGTGTAGGATTTCATAGGGTTATATGAATTAATTTCCTTTGTCTGTTAGGACGATACTGATTATCGTGAGTTAACGATAATTGCATATTTATATCTGATTTTTAAATGCTTAAAGAATCTTGTAGGTTAGGGATTGCCGCGAGCTAGAAGTTAGTGAATCTTATGCAATAGTAATCGATAGCATGTATCGTACTGAGTGGAACTGACTATGTTGGATGTCTAAGAAGTCATGTGGTAGCGTATGCAGTGAGATACGGGAATGTTTGTTTATATACATCGCTCACATGTTAATTTATGGTCATTTGCTGTGAAGCGAGGGTGATGACCTATCGAATTAGGTCAGACTTAGATGTATATTACAGGGGTTGTTTGTAACTACAGTTAACGATTGTACCTTACTCAAAATAGTCTAAATTTGCAGTGTTTGGACAGCTGGTTTGCTTTCTGAGTAACGAAAGTGAGAGAATTTTGTATACATATAGAAGGTGATACAAATAGAGACTGAGTGGTAATCTTGTCATTCAAGGAAACAGCTCCCTGGAACAGTCTGGGACAGTCCGAAAGGTGGAAGTCCGGATAAAAGATCAAGCGGTTAGGATAGAGGGATCAAGAAAGATCAAACGTATACACGTGAAGGTGGGAAGACGTGGGATAAACGGAAACAAAGACAGGAAGCGACACTGGGTGATGCAGATCAGGCGTGGACATTGTGCTCGTTTCACCGCTCTCGTTATCATGATGAAATGAATCAATAATAGAACACTGCTGTTGAAATTCTGTAAACGTAAATTTGTTTGAATTGAAGCTGACACTATTAGTTTATGTCATTGATTAAATTGTTATTCTCTTGTCTAAAGGGGGCTCGTATTGTATTATCTCTTCTCAATACTTATGCTCAGTTCTCTGTTGACGTTCTATCTATCCACTCACACCGGGCAATAAAATCGAGGGAGGTCATCCTCTAGAGAGCAATAGCCAAATCTAATTAACCACCCCTCTTTTGCGTAGAGAGAACATCGTCACACTCTCAAACAGAAGACAATGTGTCAAAATAGGAAACTCAACTAGTTCATGGGCAAATATCTATAAACGGTTACCTCATGGATTAATTCTTGGACCCTTAATATTTAATATCTTTATTAGTAACATCTTTTTCATAAATGATTTTAATCTATACCACTATAACGATGGCAACACACATGCCTACGCTCGCCACGACTTTAATATTATGAAATCAAATCCTGATAATTCCAAGCTATTGCACTTGGAAAGAAAACCAACGAACAGCTCGAGACATTCTCCTCCAGCAGGGCTAATATATTTTGTGAAGACTCGGTAAAACTACTACGAGTCACTTTGGACTTTATGCCTAACTTTAATAAGCAAATCACTGAAATTTGTCATAATGCATCGAAACAATTAAATGTGTTCAAATGAATTGGAAAATACCTTTTCAACTGAAGAAAGGCTTGCGGTGTACCACTCTTTCGTTGTGGCAAACTTTAACTACTGCCCCCTAACCTGGCATTTCAACAGTCTCACTAATATGAACAAACTTAAAAAACTCCACGAAAGAGCTCTAAGATTTGAATTCACTAGTTTCAAGAAACCTTATTCTAAACTCTAGGATTTGGCAAAGGTTTTAGCTTTCACATCGGGAAGAATACAGACCATGGCACATGAAGTATACAAAATTGTAACCAATAATAGTCCAGTATACTTAAATGAGCTGACTTCTCTCCCCAATAATTTACGAACATCCTACAGTTTTAGGTATCTTAAATCTCTCTTACAGACCTGGTCTGGTCACTTTATGTGTAATGCCTCACTAGTAAAGAAAGGTATGTATGCATCAGCTGCTACCGTAATCGGATGCATGTTTGGCGTGTAAGTTTCTGTTCTTACATATATGCTTGTAGCATCTGGTTCTCATAAATGTTGGCTTGTGTTGCTTACATGTGGTTTTGGGTGGACTTTCCTCCCTTTGGTTGATGCATTTCCCAGTTATATGCTTCCGATGCATTAACACTTATCACATATGTGTGTTTCTGTACTCAATCTTATCATTGTCCTTGTATATTTAAAATCGGTGTGCATGTAAATTGTGTCTTAAGGATGTCTTGACCAGCCGTTATTTTAACCAGTATATTTAGCACCACACGTAGGGCATATTTTTATTCATGTAAATTTACTTCTCTCCATTTAATTTTTAAAACGAAATGAATAAGTGGGGAAGAGGGGAGTACAGACCAACCATTAGGCATGTGCATTTTAAAATTTGCATGTAGTCGAAGATACAGTAGAATCTTGTCAAGTAAAATGATATTCGTGAATGGAAATATATATATATATATATATATATATATATATATATATATATATAT
>JAECUM010037805.1:0-10397 GCA_016617855.1 Megalonaias nervosa
TAGATTTTATATCTAGTGTTTCTATTCGTGTATTTTGTCAAATTAGTAATAACCATTTTGATATGAAACTGAAGAGATATTTATTTTCGTTTACACTTGCGCCGATTGAGTCAACATTGCTGGGGTGGGGATAGCTATTGAAACTTGTCAGAACGGTCCAACAGACTCCAGAAATGTGATTTCATTAAACAACATATTTAAATGACTGAATTTACGTGTAAGGATTTAGTTTTAATTTGTGTTTATTTCTATATTCATAAGTGAAGCATTTTGTGTGCTTGCAAGTTTGTAATCGTTTTCGATATCAGCTGCACCCAAATTTCGAGTGTCACTTAATTTCGTTTTCCAATCGATACTAATCAATGCCTGATTTCTCCATCGTTTTCAGACATGATTATGATGGCAGTCAAAATTGCTACTTGAAAAATTTTCTTTAAAACATATAATGAACACATTTTGATCAAAATGTGTACCGTTTGTCTTCAAGTGAAACACGTATACAACACTATATGGGTGATACAGAATATTGAATAGCAATATGTCATAGAAGAAGAAACGAAATTGTCCTAAATATGGAAATACGGGTCTGAATAACATACATAAGGGGAAACATACTTCATGCGTTGGAAAAGAAAGTAGTTCAAAATATGATAAGGCCACTATAGGGTTTAAAGTGGTATCGCCACTGTTGCGATATAATTTTTTTTCTCACTGATACTTTTCAATATCTCATCATGAAATATATATATATATATATATATATATATATATATATATATATATATATATATATATATATATATATATATATATATATATATATATAATTTGTACTGCACATAACCAAAACACACAGGTTGTTCCATTGTAGAAAGAACCTCCATTCTAATCCTCGAACGGCGATTCCCCTGCTCTTACATAATATTAGCAACGGTTCCGTGTCGGACATTGTGGACACAGAATGACGGCCGCAAACAGTATCGATTCAGAATTAATCTCCGTTAATTCAACTATATTGCTTACAGAAGAAGACTGCATTAAGCTGTAAATAACACTTTATGAAAGAATAGAGTTAAATGTTTAAATTGTTCGCAGAAACTTTGTAAATAATACCATACGTATTGATCAATACAAACACACAAAGCACCTAGCAACATTGTTGAATTTAGACAAAAGCAGCGATATTTTAGACAGTCGTCGTACCAATATAGCGTGCAAGTAAACCAAACATCTACTTTCATTTATAGATTTAAGTTTCATTTCTATGCATGTCAGGAAACTCTGTAATTTAGACTGGATAGCAATGTCTACTGCAGAAGACCTGAGAAAGTTTGTATCCATAGACTACGTTCTTAATGTACGTTACGTTTATTTTAATCAACACTGTAAACCAGCCTCTTCATTTCAGTGCATTTTCTCAATAACTTTCTGTATAGATTATTATGCATTTTAAGTGTCTAAAATTGCAAGATTTTAGAGTGAATTTTACATTTCCAAAATCATGCTTTAACCTTCTATCTCTCTCTTTGGTAACAAATTAAATAGTTAATATTTCTTTTTTTTTTGAATATGGGTTGTCAAGATTTTTACATGTTCGCCTTCATCACCGCCTAATCAGGTGTATGGGGCATTACCTTCAAATTATTCTCCGTCCTGATCCTTACTTGTGTTCCTTTATTTAGACACACACACACACACACACACACACACACACACACACACACACACACATATTGTACGAAAGAACCGCTCATTTACAAACCCCAAGCTGTTTTACGTTGCCTGTTTGTTTGTTTAATGTGAAAGTAAAGGAAAACTAAGAAATCACACCAAAAGTTGACAAAAGAGTATTTTCTCTTAAACTCAACACTTCTGTTATTGACTTTCTCGACGTATTTTTACAGCCTTTTGCGTGATAAAACAATATTTATAATAGGTGAGATTTGTGATTTTTGATGCACAACGTGATCTGTATATAACATATTTTGTAAGCAAAATTATGAAGTTCATAAAATCATCCAAGTTTTTATTTCCTATAAAGATAACTTTTCGTGTAATTTTAAAATTTGGGTCGTAAGATCCATTGCACAAATAATTTCAAAAAATGTTCACTAACTGAATAATCATAGAATAAGTGCACAGTTTTTTCTATTCCCTCCTTAACGAAGGTGCATTTATCATTATCACTTAAGTTGATCTGATTCCAAAACTAGTTTGTGGCAATATTTCTATGCAGAAATCTAAAATTAAAGCTAATCAGTTTTGTGTCTTTTGTACAAAGTTTAGCCAAAGCAAAAGGGTTTTTCCATTCATTTACACCAATTGCACCCTAGCTGCCTGGACCAAGTTTTATATTGACCATTTGCCTTTGTGTCTTGGTTCTTATTAGATCTTTATAAATAAATTTATTCTTTGCTCTTACCCTGAGGAGTGAAGTTTTGTCGAGTATTTGAGATAAGATTGAGTTACTGTTATAAAATTATTTGTTTGTGTAGTCTGTTTTATTTCATTAAAACGTAATAGAGATCCGTGTGCGTCAAAAAGGTGTTTGATAAGTACAAAACGATTTGTTCTCTACTTTGTTTATGATTTAAAATTGTCTATAGCTTCTAAATTAAGCATATCTTGAGACAAGTATTCCTGATGGTTCACTTTTCCATTAAGATAAAGCATAAATAACATTACGTCCAAAGATATTTTGATTTGTTTTCTTTTAGATATTTCTTTCAATCAGGTTCTTCCTATTTTTAATAACAGTGTTACAAGTCTAGTCTAGGCTCTTACAAAAAATGACAGAAAAGAGTGAAGACAACAAGTTCTGTAAAATTAAACAAATAATTTTTTTCCCTAGATACCAAGTGAAAAATGAGAAAAAGAACTTACGGTTTTACGAATCAAATCTAAAAATAATCCAAGAATTAAAAATAGAAGTCCTATTATTAAAAAGTCCTGAATGAATCTGAGTTCGAGTCTCGATGAAATCCAAAATGGAAGACGATGACGTCTGTTGTAGTCTGCGAAGTACTGTTGTGTCAACTGTTCCTTGTTGAATCATAGAAAATATTCCAGTTTTTAATTCCGTATAAATTACAGTGACTGTCTTTGTCCAAGAATTTTGTAGAAGTACTTATGTATTTCCAGGGAAAAGAATCACTTGAAATGCAATAGAATAAAATTTAAACTCAAACTGGTAACAAGATAATGTAACTTGACATCTCAAGTGTTTTAAGCCCGACTGAACAATCTCTATAAAGACAACAGTTATACACAAATTTAAGACGCAAAACAGATTCCCGGATGAGGGTCAATCTTCTAGAAAAATTAGAAGTTTGTAACAACAAACACATGTTTCATATCATGTACTCCAGATATGGCTTTGACTTAACTTAATGATTCTTACTCTGAGAACGAATTAAAAAAAATAAAAAATGTTGTTTACCAATACTGTCACTGGTTCTGAATCAAGGTCAGAAACCAGATACAGTGTTTCTATTATTAGGTGTTTATCAATGAAAAAATTCAATCAGCTCAAACAGAACTAAACTCAATTCTGGACAATATCAAATCCAGTAAACAAAGTTACATTACAATAGCATGTAATGGAATAAAAAAATTTAAAACTAACAAACAAATAATTAAATTAAATATAAATAACAACAGTATACCTCCAAATGTTCTAAATATTATTTCGGAAACAAGTTTTTGCCAGAAATCATTTTTGTTAAGTATAAGGTGCCTAATCCTTGAAAGCTTTATATAACACATAAACTGGTGCAAGTGGATCAAATTTAATCTCCTTTCTAAAATGGACCTAAAAGTGTATCTCTTTTTACCCTCTCGGTTTTGTCACCACAAATAAACTTGAAACATAATTGTATTCAGTTTCATTTTCTATATGGGTTGACGACTTGGTTGAGCAGCAAAAAGATTAATAAATTTGTTTTGGCTCTTGTATAATTTTTCATAAAAATATTTCTGGTGATTTATTATCTCTTTTTGACCCGTTACCGTTCTTGCATCTTCCATAATTAACTCTTATCGTTTTGTTTATGTAATTTCTCTTTTCAAGGTTAAGGAAATATTTAGAACTTTTCACCAGGCTCATACCACTATACTTCTCACCTTAACATTACACCTTCCACCACTGTTTTCTCATTTCTTCAAAATCTGCTTGGGTTTGTTTTGTGCATGTTCAGTTCATTCATAATAGTGGGGTTATTATTTTAATTCACAAAAGTATATAAGGTATCTATTTCAGCTTAAATTTTCTTTCAAGTTTGTTTCTCCTGTTTCGCCTTAGCTTGAAAATAACTAATTGCTTCTGATCTTATAATAATTTCAAGGATTTCAAAAAACAATTGATCATTTGTAAGTTAATTTCACCTGAAGTGGGATTTTCTAATCGCCTTCACAACATTATTCCTCTAGTGTTTTATATACATCTTTTAACCAACCAAATATATTCATCTTGCTTTAATAGCTTTGAATTTATTTTTCGATTAATAACAGCAATTGTCAGATTTTATAATATACTCTAGCTTTTTTCCTTTATCATACATATATATAACCAACCAACCATACATATATATATATATATATATATATATATATGCCATATATATATATATATATATACTCTATATATATATATATATATATATATATATATATATGTGGGCTTAGATCTTGCTCATATTTTGATGAATTTTGATGAAGTAAATCTATATTCCATGTTTTACTGAAACTGATGAAAAACATGACTTCCATAGTGGTAAGCATCAGCATATGATCATATGACCTTACAATGGGATGATCCAGAAAATAAATTACCTGTTGAGATTATGCTTGAACATCACAATTTTCTACATGCATGCAGTGCTAGAACGATGTAACGATGCTGTGCTACAGGTCTATATTTTGCTTCATTCGTACATATAAATGTATCAGTCTTTGTATGGCTCATTTGGGAAGCTTGATGATTGACGACATTATGTGAAAAATTAATAAAATATAGTTTAAAAATTAAACATTTTCATAACCAACTCGTTTTTGTGACGAGACTTGCTATGATGAGTTTTTCATCCATTTTCATTCATTAACTGCACAATGTACATGCTATGTCTACCTATAAATTCGATAACATATATGAAGAACTAATTACTAGAAATCTGAAGAAAGATTAGTCAAAGATATCTATTTAAATGGTTCTTTATTTTTGTTTTTATTGTTTTGACGGTACTTGTACACAATTTTGGGCTATACCATACCCTATTAAATGAGATCATGGCGTCGTTCGGTCTAAATATATGGAACAGTTTGTTCCAGGTACATGCGCCCTGCTATGCAAAAGAAAGTTTTCCGTAGGACTTTGTTTTAATGGAGGGAATAATGAGAATTCGCAGTCCATTTAAATGGTTGAAGGATTATAAACTGTCGGTGCTTTGGACTTGTAAGAGCTTTATGCAGTCCATTTAAAAGGTTGAAGGATTATAAACTGTCGGTGCTTTGGACTTGTAAGAGCTTTATGCAGTCCATTTAAAAGGTTGAAGGATTATAAACTGTCGGTGCTTTGGACTTGTAAGAGCTTTATGCAGTCCATTTAAATGGTTGAAGGATTATAAACTGTCGGTGCTTTGGACTTGTAAGAGCTTTATGCAGTCCATTTAAATGGTTGAAGGATTATAAACTGTCGGTGCTTTGGACTTGTAAGAGCTTTATGCAGTCCATTTAAAAGGTTGAAGGATTATAAACTGTCGGTGCTTTGGACTTGTAAGAGCTTTATGCAGTCCATTTAAATGGTTGAAGGATTATAAACTGTCGGTGATTTGGACTTGTAAGAGCTTTATGCAGTCCATTTAAATGGTTGAAGGATTATAAACTGTCGGTGCTTTGGACTTGTAAGAGCTTTATGCAGTCCATTTAAATGGTTGAAGGATTATAAACTGTCGGTGCTTTGGACTTGTAAGAGCTTTATGCAGTCCATTTAAATGGTTGAAGGATTATAAACTGTCGGTGCTTTGGACTTGTAAGAGCTTTATGCAGTCCATTTAAAAGGTTGAAGGATTATAAACTGTCGGTGCTTTGGACTTGTAAGAGCTTTATGCAGTCCATTTAAATGGTTGAAGGATTATAAACTGTCGGTGCTTTGGACTTGTAAGAGCTTTATGCAGTCCATTTAAATGGTTGAAGGATAGTAAGAGTTGTTCTCGACACTGATATCTTTATCCCCAAAACACCCCAATGTTCTCGTGGGCATCTGCAGTGCGAGATCATGTGGATCCCCAGGCTGTTCTTGAAATACACAATGGTTGTCAGTGTTTGGAGGCTTTTAAGGGCTTTATTGAGTCCGTTAACAAGAATAAATATTGTTGACGACGAATACTTGTCTTTTATTGTTAGTTTTTGTTTATCTATTTTTTTTTTCCTACTTAAAGTTTTTGATTGTTTTTTTTTCGGAGACGCATTGGTCTTTATCGCTTAACATTCTGTTTCTGTATAACTCTCCTCTTCGTGTAACATTTGATATATTTTTCACTATGTCGGGCGCAGTGGAAATCGTGCTTTAAAAGAAAGAGTTTTAAATGAGTTTTTTTTTTTTTAATCTCCTTAGGCCACGGAAAGTAAACAAGATTCTAAAAATAAATTATTTATTGATTATTTTAAAAATAAAACATGATTTAATTCTTTATAATATGCCAGCAGCAGAAGTTATCATTTTGGAAGCAATGGGTGGGAGAGTGGCATTGGCAAATTTTCTCAGGTGTTTAGTCTTGCGAAATCTGTTATTGTTATCACGCAAGTGGGTTTCGAATACAACAATGAAAATGGAGCATGGAATGTATAAATGAAAAATTCCGGCAATCTGATTGGATTTACACGGTTACGTGATACTTATCAAGAATTTTTTTATACATTGGTAAATTGTGTGGACTACGTTTGATTTCCAGTCACCAGGTAATTTTGTCTGAAGCTTTATTTATACCAACGTCTTACACCATAATAATAAGCCCCACCCCAACGTCTTACACAGTAATAATAAGCCCCACCCACCCTTCTTTGTGATTTCTGACCGAAATGTGCAGCCACCTGATTAAAATCGACCATTTGAAATTAAAATGATGCAATTGCACAGTCAATCCTGCATCCCAACACTCACACCCTTTTGAAAAGAAAGCATATGGTAGGTTTTACAAGCCAGTCTTGAAAGATTATTGCATTTTGCTTCAACAATGTTTCAGCAGCTGTTATTCAGGTCAGTGTCATATATCGAGCAGAGGATCTAACTAAAAGTGGATACGATCTTGCTTGTGAAAGATCGAAATACGTAGAAAGCAAGAACAATGAATGCTGTAAAAAATACGTACCATACGCAAACGTAATGTTAAAAAAAAGGAATAGTCTGGTTTCGACAGCCTCAACCAATTTTTTATATATGAAAATAACGATAATAAGAAGCTCCATATATGACTGGCATGAGCCGCTCTGACACTTACCCTGTTTTACTATGTAAAGAACTCTGACACTCTACCCTTTATTACTAAGTAAAGAACTCTGACACTTTACCCTATATTGCCATGTAAAGAATTCTGACACTGTACCATATATTACTACGTAAAGAACTCTGACACTCTACCCTATATTGCTACGTAAAGAACCCTGACACTTACCCTATTTACTACATAAAGAACTCTGACACTCTACCTTATATTACTAAATAAAGAACTTTGATACTCTACCCTATATTACTACGTAAAGAACTCTGACACTCTATCCTATATTACTTCGTAAAGAACTCTGACATTCTACCCTATATTACTACGTAAAGAACTCTGACACTCTACCCTTTATTACTAAGTAAAGAACTCTGACACTCTACCCTATAATGCCATGTAAAGAACTCTGACACTCTACCCTATATTACTACGTAAAGAACTCTGACACTCTATCCTATATTACTTCGTAAAGAACTCTGACATTCTACCCTATATTACTACGTAAAGAACTCTGACACTCTACCCTATATTACTACGTAAAGAACTCTGACACTCTACCCTATATTACTACGTAAAGAACTCTGACACACTACCCTATATTGCTATGTTAAGAACTCTGACACTCTACCCTTTATTACTAAGTAAAGAACTCTGACACTCTACCCTATAATGCCATGTAAAGAACTCTGACACTCTACCCTATATTACTACATAAAGAACTCTGACACTCTACCCTATATTGCTACGTAAAGAACTCTGACACTCTACCCATATTACTACATAAAGAACTCTGACACTTTACCCTATATTAATAAGTAAAAAACTCTGACACTCTACCCTATATTGCTATGTAAAGAACTCTGACACTCTACCCTATATTGCTATGTAAAGAACTCTGACACCCTACCCATTATTGCTACGTAAAGAATCGACGACTCTGGGCTAGCGAAGACCGAGCTATGCATTCAGTTGCAGGGAAGAGGCGAATGAAAGAAAGCTTCGAACTACGTTGAACGTGAATGTTTTGTTGACGAAGTCTGCTGATATGATGACACAAAGGAAGTAAATTGGAACTAATTAAGGATTAAATGATCATGGTTGGTTTATCGATTTGTATATTTTACCTAATCACTCACAAAGTTAACATAAAGCCTTTTTATTATTGGAAATTTTATCCGGGAGGTAAAGCTAGAAGCGAAACATAATGCATCAATGCAGATGGTGCCCTATGGAACCTAATCTCCAGGCAATGTCGTTTGTATTTAGAGGGCAGGGGCCAGATTTTATGTACAAATTTAATGCCGCCATCAGCGACCTAGTATTAAAAAAAATCATAAAAAAATCAAATATACAAGTGAGGTCAAAAAGGTCCATATGTTTGGATACCTATATTAAAACAAAGCATAAGAATATTATTCACTTGACCAGAGAAGTCAATGGCAGTTCATAGCAGAAGAAGTTTATGCACCCCAACCCCAATTTTATACCTGCAATTTTCACGTCCGAAGGTCATTTTTGGCACCATGTGATGCTCACAGTGCAAACACAAGCCCTTTTCCTAGATGACAGCTCTGCAAAACAGTGTGTACTAAACAGGCTGATGCAATTGAAATGGTTGTCATCCAAGCCGGTTTTGAGATATTCTAATTGCCCCAAACCCACGTGTTTACTGCTATGGGAGGTTAGCTATTTTTCCTAGCCGACTATTGGTATTTCACTACCTACATATTGCAGAGTAACTATGGAAGGTGCACATGCCTGACATCAATTTCAAGAACAACACAAGCCAGAAACACCTAGTTCACAAATATATCCATATCTTTAATAAGTAAACAATAATAGCTGAAAAAGTCACACCATAGCCTTAAGTTAAGAAATTTGTCAGGGGCCAATTTACGAAACTAGCCCCTGTCACCTTAGGTTATGCCATGCAAAATAACGCGATAGTGTTGCTAGCTTACATCCAAACGAGTTCACGTTATACATAGGTAACAGGTCCATCTAGATGTGCAGCTACTTCCTGTGTTGTTGTTTTTTCAGTTGGTGTGTGTGTGTGTGTGTGTAGAGAGAGAGAGAGAGAGAGCTTCTATACCTATGATAATGACGAAAGCAAGTTTCGTCATTATCACAGGTAGAGAAGTATTTCCTTAGAAAATATTTAATCTAACCACGTTGACTTCCTTAATCAAACATAACAAACTGATTTATGCAACGTCTAACATATTTGTATTTGAAATATTGACAAAAGGCAAACTAACACTCAATGACTTAGCTATTTAAATATCGATTGTTTCATTTATGCTATTACTGGGGTTTGTAATGTTTTTAACGCTTGTGCACGGAAAGATTTTATTTACGCTGACACTATAACAGCGGTAGGCTTCAGCAAATCAAAGGTTTTATGCCTAATCTGAACTAAAATGTAGAATGTGATTCCTCTAGGAAAGAAAAAAATGTACATCTGACAACTGTTGCCCATTGGAAGAAAAATTGAAATTAAATACATTGATGTTGAAAAATGAGTGTTTCCGACAGAAGAAATACATCTAATGAAAAAATCCTATAAGATCAAATTGATTAAAAACGACATCTTTTGCGCTATTCATAGTGGTCGCCCCTTTACTTATTTCTCTTCATTCACAAAAATATGTACTGGGTTGCTGCAAGTGTTATAATTGCCCTCAAAACGCATTAATAAATTACATACAAATAATCCAAGAATAAATTAGTAACTGCTTTGTCGAACAGAAAATGACCGGACAAATGTAGGTGAACAGCCCTTCCTTTTGAAGCATTTTGATGTGTTTTTCAGGTTGAGGCCTGGCCAGAAAATTGTTTGTACCTTTAGTTGTTCGGCAGTGTTGGTAACCGTGGCCAGGATATATATATATATATATATATATA
>JAECUM010037806.1:0-34332 GCA_016617855.1 Megalonaias nervosa
TGTGTACGGTATGTTGTTATTACAAGTATTATGGGTGATGTCATGGAGGTCACATTGAAAGGAAGGCAACCAGATGCCAAGTGAGAAGTATATAATTTGCCGTAAAGTTTTCTTAATTATCTGTTCTGGAGACATTCATCTGGTATCAATAAATAAGCGACATGTACATACTGATAATCACATTCGTGACTTCCTCAGCAGAGAAAGTAGAAGTAGAAATACTCAGATAACAATAATTACTGCAAAGTTAGCATATGCATCTTTGGAAATTTCAATCACCTGTTTTTCGTGAATTAAATCCCATAATCATCCTAAAAGTTATATCACAGGTCAAAAAGTTTTGAATATTCCAAAGGAATTTTGGTGGTGTTCCGAATGATATCAAAAGCTTGAATATGACTTATTGTCAGAATAAGGTGAGGGTCAACTTGATGGAAGTTTCCATCAAACAAAATTTGCATCTCGAACTGAAACGTAGTGAACATGCTTACCTCCAAGTAATAATTATCTTAATATGCAAACTAAAATCATAAACATGTATTTGCTATGTAATATGGCATATACAGCAACGACAACAACAACAACAACAACAACAATACACGATGCGAGGAGTCAGGTAGGACTCTGTCCCCAATTAATGACCAAGGACAATCACACACACTCAATATACATGAGACCTCCCCTCATAAATAGAAATATAGATTTATAAAATAAAGCTTTCTTTTACATATTAATCAAATGCACATATGATAGTATAATAATTAAAATTATGTAGAAGATGGCATAATATATACACAAAATGAAGTAGCATAGTATTTATTTGCACAAGAAATGTGCTATCACATTAACATTTCACTTGATATACCTAATGTCAGTGCTGTATTCATGCAACATTAATCTCGACCTGCACAGCCTCTGATTTCATTTTTTTTTTTTCATTTTACCAGTGAAAGTAAGGAGGTTATGATATATAAATACAGTAATCGGAGGAGCTGAAGTAATATACACTTCAGAGTGTTGCAACATTAGTATGAAAATGAAACATTCTTTTCTCATTGTGGAATAACTTAGTTGGTGCTTGTTAATTTGTTTTAGAAAATTAGCACACTGGATTATGTACACCAATTTTGTCTGTTTGAATCAATACTCCATCATCCCCAACATCATTTTCATCAACCCACATTCTAAATGATTGGCTGAAATCCGGAGCTGAAAGAACTGGTGTACTCTAAGTATTGCCTTTATTGGATCAAAAGCTTCCTAACGTTTCTCAGACCAATGAAATTTGTTTTTAATACTGAAGAAACTGGTCAGGTGTTTTGCAGCATTAGAACAAAATTTCCAATTATATCCATCCATACCCAAATATTGCTTTTTACTGATAGGCACTGGAAATTCAGAGATAGCCTTATCCTTAACTTCTGTAGGTTTCACGTGACTGCATTATATATTATATACTAAACATTTAAAACAGGAGCAACACAATTCACTTTTACCCAACTTTGTATCAATGAGGCGGTCTTAGTTTCAAAATGGTTTACAAATGATTTTTTCAGGTATCGTTGTAGATAATGACGTCATCGGTGTACTCATCACAGTTATCTATTTCAGATGTTGTTATGTTCATTAAAAGTTGAAATGTGGAAAGAGAACTTTTCATACCAAACTTCATCCCTTTATTTTGATAAAGCCAATCTGGAGTTACAAATGCCGAATTTTCTTTTGCTCTTTCTGTGAGTTGAGTTTGCCAGAATCCTTTCAAAACGTCAAACTTTTGTGACATATTTAGCATTTCCAATTTATCAATGCAGTCATCGATTCTTGACATTGGAAATGAATCAATTTGGGAGACACTGTTCACTTTTATATAGTCAGTACAGATATGGAAAGTACGGAAAGAATTATCTAGTCTTTTGCTGAAAAATAAAATGGTCAACTCTATTCATTTTTACATGGTTCTATGAAATCATTCTCCACCAAATTTTGAAATTCATTTGTTTTTCCCAATATATTTCTGTTGTAGAGGATTCGTATTGGAAGGACGCAGTTTCACAGGCGTAGAATCCACAATTTCAGTGTCACGGTAGATTTTATTTGCTCAGTTTGGAACATTTGAAAGCAAACGCTCATATTCAAATAATGGCTATTTAAATTCAAGCTTTTCTTATAGCTACATATGTGCGAGTTTCTTGTCCAAATTTTTAAATATTTCTGAATTCACTACTATCAGGTTCCATTCTATCTTTTAAATCTTCAATTTGTGGGACTGGTGTAACTAAACTGATTGAATGTTTAACATGTCTATTCATATCAACATATTCTTTTGACATATTTATATGACAAAAATGTTTCTATTTAGCCTCCTAGGAGAGTTTATAATATAATTTATGTTACTTTCTTTCTTATTGTATTGTATAAGGACCATAACATGTACAGAATTGTATCACCAGGTTGAAAACTGTTGTCTTTTGCAGTTCTGTCATACATTAATTTCATTTTGAATGAATAGAGTGAAGAACAGGTCTTGGTACTTCACAAGGCTTTGGCAACTTATATAGGAAATCACTGACATTGTCAAGAAGATTAATCTCCGAATCTTCATTTGATAGACGTTTCTCTTTTAATATCGTCAATGGTTTACCGACGGGATGTCCAAAGACGCTTTCATCAGGAAAAAAATACCTTATGATTCTTGAACTGATTCCGTAACAGGAAGCAACAACAAATGAACATTCTGGTCCTAATGATTTCCTTTATGGAAGTAATACAACTACATCATATTCTTCAAAGTTTGATAAATGTTTCCAAAGCTTCTTGACCTTGAGGGTGATAGGCAGAAGATTGCAAATGTTTGATGCCTAATGCTTGCATAACGTCCTGGAAAACTCCAGGAATAAAATTTGGCCCTATAATAAATTGGACAGATTTTGGATGGCCAATCAGTGTAAAATCTTAATCAAATCTTTTGGTATAGTTTTAGTTTTAGCATTCTTCAAAGGAATAGCCTCTGGAAATACGATGGACGCACAAATTATGGTCAAAATGTATCGGTTGCCTGACTTAGTCATAGGCAAAGGATTGACACAGTCTACCATTATTCTGCTAACTGGTTCGTCCAAAGCAGGAATGGATTACAGATGAGCTTTAGGTATCTTCTGATTGGGTTTCTGACTATTTGACAAGTGTGGCAAAATCTACAGTAGGTAGAAACATAACCTTTAATTTCATGCCAGCGCAAATGATTCAAGATCTTGTGATAAGTCTTAATTATTCCTAAATGACCAGCCAATGGAGTTTCCTGGGAAAGACTACGAATTTCCTGCTGTTGTGACTTTGGAAAAACAGTATGTGTGCTCACTGACCACTTGTCACCAGCGGTTACTTCTGATGGTCTCCATTTTCTCATAAAGACAATAGTTTTTACAGGACACTTGTGTGGCTTCAGTTTTGCTTAGAGCCATTTAGAAACAGATTTCAGGATCCTTTTCCTCTTCAACAACAGGCGATTGTCGTTTGTCAGCTGATTAGAATTGAGAATAAGAGTAGTTAAGAAGATCACAATGAAAAATACGTCTTGATTGATGAACACCACGAGCAAAAATGACCTCATCAAAAACCTGACCAAAAATTGTGTTGGCTAAAGGAATATTGTCCTGAGTAAAGTCATTCTTAAGTGCATTTTTTGCCATAACTCTGATAACTTGACAAGCAGGGTATTTTAACTCAGGGATTTCAATCCCACAAGGATCAACCTTTGATTCAATCAAGGTTTGTCAGTTACAAGTGGATTAACCAAAGACTTATGTCCAGCTAGCACATTGACAAGTAAGAACTGATCACCATCAATGGGCATGAAAGTCACTGTTGCAACTGTCACGGGTCTAGAAACTAAATCTGATGACAGATTTGTACAATGGGGAGGAACATCAACAAAGCCGCACTCGACACCCAGAATAAGAACATGTTCAGATAAAGGCAAATGCTTGATAATAAACGGCTCAGAGAATCTCCCGTGTCTCTTGAAATATGGATAGGCTTGACAGAATCATCAGTAAGTGATAGAGAACCTTACAAAATGAATGGTAAATAATTTTCCTGAATAGAATCCTACTGGGGGTTTTGTTTGACCCAACACATGTATTGCTTGCAATACACTTCTGTGACCTTGAGCTCTTGGAAACAAAAGCATTTGGCATAGGCTGTCTGTATTGTACTGCTTTTACAATTTATAGCAATCATAGATAAGTGCACTGTGAAAGAAATAAGAATTTTTATTCCTAAAGGTTGTGCCAGATTGAAATTTAAGAGTACTTGTATTAGACTGGGGTGGTTTTTGTGCCAACAATCTGCTGGTATATACAAGGTCAACAATACATTTAATTTCATATAGTCATATATCCACTGTTTAGAGAATTAATGTACAAATAAAAAAAAAATCAAAAATCATAATTATTGCATACATATTCAGAAATATTTTGCAAAGCAGTGGCCAGATCACTGCAACTTATTCATATCATGCCTTTTATTTCAGTAAGAACTTCAATTAAATTAGGATTGTTTTATATAAGCAAATTTATTTTTTAAATTCTTGATACTCCTCTGGTAGGTCACCAATAAACCTACAGTACTCAGTTTACCTTTAATTACTGGTATACTCTTAGATATATACTGGTTACTATTATCGTTTTATATGCCATTAAGCTGTGAATATCCAGGATATTACATTGAATATTTGAGCCTCAGACCTCTGGAAACCTCTTGGCTTTTATATTACAAATATGGACCTAAGATCTCTACCTTTTATTCTGAATGAAGTTTTACAGTACCATGCTGCTATCAATTTTGATAAAATTGATGTTTTCAAATAACAAATTAAATTCCGCTAATAAACTTCCTTAACGACAAACACTTCCCTTTGCAAAAAAAGTTGTAATGGGTAAATGCAGATGAATATTCTACTTTGTTTTCAGAAAAGTTTGGTAATACATATGAAGGTGGGTACTACAGGTGCTGTATTGGTAAGTGGATGCATCTTGAATTGTTATATATCCTTTTTGAAAAGAACGGTTCAGTGACTTATATTTCATGCGTTAGTGACTTTGTTGCAATTTTGTCTTAGAAGTTATTTAAGTGGAGGATCTATATGTTCAAATCACGGAACTTTACAACTTAATGCATCTCATACTTCTACTACTACTACTACTACTAATAATAATATTCCCTTAAAATCAAAGGTCCCTGTGACTTAAATTTTATTTGTTACTATCTTGGGTTAAGTTTTACATGTGCTTCTTGGTTATTACACCATATATTTCGGCTATATGACTTCCAATCAGCACAGCATAAATTACATTTTGGCTAATGTTAACTGGTATGATTACCTAGATTATATTATTTTAATTAGAAATAGACAAAACTATTCAATCAGCTGCCTCTTAAACAATAAATAGACTGCTATTTTGTCGCAAAGTTTTGGAAAGTAAATTCTAGGTAACTGAATTGGCATGTTTTGCATTATTTCTCTGTAATAAGATTGTGGTGGGCTTAACAACGTTTAATAATGTAGTCATGTAATACAATGAGTAGACATTAGTGTACATGTACAAATGATGGTTAAGAAAATGTATGCACCAGGACAGATTCATCTCAGTAAGATGTCAAAGGGTTGTTTTATTTATAAGAATATTAATGTTAGATATGTAATTATTAAAGCAATAGTGCATTGATATACCGTAAAAATGTCATGTTGCTGAAGTTTCTAAATACATCTTCTGTCATAATTTGACTAGAAGCTTAGGTTACCCAGGTGAACATTGCTTGTATTTTTGTCAACATAAGAAGTAATCTCACTTCTTAAAAAAATATGCATATATTCTGACTGAACTGAGAAGACTCTTTTGTTCATGTCAGCATTGTGCATGGCAATAACTCAGACATGCTACAACTTGTGGAAAATTCTATGAGAATCCAGGTATATATTTATAGCCTCTATTTGTGTGACTGTCCTCTATAAAACCCCAGTATCTATTTATAGCTACAACCTGTGAAAATTCCTATGGAAAACCTAAAGTCTATATTTATAGTATCAAATGTCTAGCTTCGATGACGTCATTGTGCTGGACGCTTGGGAGCAGTGGCAATATTGTTGCAAGTGGCTGATCTGAATACGCGCTACTGTGGGTAGCTAGGTAGGTGGATTGTATTTGATAGGAACAAAGGGGAATTTTATAGCGACAAACAAAGACCAACACACACACACACACACACACACACACACACGCACACGCACACACACACACACACACACACACACACTCCAAACGTTATGTGTTAGCTTAGAATGTAAGAGAAGAATATGAAATTTCACAAAATAGACGATCTCTTACATCATAAAAATATTATCCATCACATCACTATGCTATCCAACATATCATACTATCCAAAATGCCCTGTGTTCGCTTGGAATGTAACAAAAGGAGATGAAATCTCACAAAATATCTTTCCCTTAGACCACAAAAATACTGTCCGTTACACCCACTATACCAGCCATTATATCATACTCACTATCCAAACTCCCTATCTCTTACACTACCACAAATACTATGTGGAAAAACGCTAGTATATATTTAGTCACCACTGGTAGGAAATTCGTTTGGAAAAACCTAGTAATATTTTTAGCTATAACTTGTTGGATATTCCTATGGAAAACCCCACTATCTATTTATAATCTGATCTTGTAGGAAAGTCCTTTGAACTAACCTAGAATATATTTATAGCTACAACTTGTGGGAAATTCCTGGGAAAAACCCACTATCTATTTATAGTTTCATCTTGTAGGAAAGTCCTATGAATTGACCTAGTGTCCATTTATAGTCACAACTTGTGGAAAATTCTATGGTAATCCCAGTATATATTTATAGCCTCAATTTGTATGACTATCCTATTTAAAACCCTTGTATCTATTTATAGCTACAACCTGTGGAAATTCATATGGAAAACCCAAAGTCTATAGTTATAGTATCAAAATGTCTAGCTTTAATGACGTCACTGTAATTGACACTAGGAGAATAATGGCAACAGTGTTGCAAGTGGCTGACCTGAATACGCGCTTCTGTAGGTAGGTAGATAGGTGGAATGTATTTGATAGGGATAAAGGGAGTTTTATATTGACAAACAAAGATCAACACACACACACACGTACACGCACGCTCACAAACACAAACAAAAATACACACACACACACACAGGTAAGACGAAGAGATGTGTTCAAGAGGCTCCGAGCTTCAGCTCAACCGAGCAGGAGATCTCGTAGTTAATTATACATAAGTTATTTATAGATCTGAGTAGTCAGCTGAGCTAGTCTGTGATCCGTTATGCCCTTGATTATTTGTGTATTTCGGGACATGTGATTAGGTAAGCTATAGCTATGCGGATTAAAGTTTTTGCGTAGCTTTGATGTCCCTACAATGTCCCTAAATGTCTCTATAATGTCCATTTTCTATGTCCCTATTTCTTGTTTGTATAGTGTTGCTAAGGTGTCTGTAAGTAAGACGAGGAGATCTGTTCGAGTGGCTCCGAGATTTAGCTGAACCGAGCATGAGATTTCGTAGTTTTTTTATAGATGGGTTATTTATAAATTTGATTAGTTAGCTACAATTTATATCCTTTCGATTTCTATGTCTATTTTTTGTTTCTATAGTGTCCCTAAAGCGTCACTAAGTATGCTAATTTTATGTCCCTATTTCTATGTCCCTATTTTTGTATTTCATGGTCAATTTTTACTAGAGACTAAGTGGCTGACCTGAATACGCGCTACTGTAGGAAGGTAGGTAGGTAAAATGCAGTTGATAGGGACAAAGGGAGTTTCTTAGGGAAAAACAAATACCACACACACACACACACACACACACAGACACACACACACACACACACACACACACACACACACACACACACACACACACACACACACACACACACACACACACACACACACACACACACACACACACACACACACACACACACACACACACACACACACTCCAAACATCCTGTGCTAGCTTAGAATGCAAACGAATAAGATGAAATTTCACAATGTAGACTATCCCTTACACCACAAATACTATCCATTACATCCAATAAACCATCCATTATATCAGACTCACTATCCAAACGCCCTCTATTAGCTTAAAATGTAAGAGAAGATAAAATCTCAGAAATTGTACTATCCCTTACATTACATAAAATAATATTCATCACACCATCTATATCATCCATCATCCCACACACGAGTCGAACTGTTAGATCAGATCTGTCAGTGATTCCGAAGACGACATGATTGAGCCTGCATCAACGTCCTCCACGTCTGTCACAAAACCACGAGAGTCCTGATTCAGTCCCAAAGAAATCCGTTCGTCCCCATACAATTATTGTCACATTTGAGAGATACAGAAAACGCACTTACAGAATATTGAAAACGAAGGCTTACACCTACACTGTGAAATGTAAAAATCCACGTAGTGTGTAAAACTTAGTCACAATTAAGTTTATAATCAAGATGAAACAATGACACCTTTTCAAGGAGAAAGCAGACACCAAGCGACAATAGAGATCCGTTTCACACAATACTTTCCAAATGTGTTAGTAGAAGTTTGTGCTAGCAATCTTAAGATGATATGATTACCTCATATTCAACACCATCTACATCCACTGCAGAGAAAGACTAAGAGGTTGAGAGAGAAAAAACGGTGGTAAATCGGATAGGATGACAGAACCAACGAGACCAGTGAAGAAAGAAATTTGTTTCGTGCCTCATGGAGATTGTTTTGCAACCTAGTAGCCAAAAAGTGACCTGTAGAAAAAATAGAGAACGATGACATACACCTACACGGAGAAATTAAACGGTTTAAGTCAATGGTTACTATGTCTTTGTATCTAATGTTCATATGAAATTTTGGTACAAACGAATTCTAACACACACGCAAGCACGCATACACATGTGTTACTGCATTGGGTGACAGTAGGGACAAGTGATTTGAGAGATGGACAGACAGACGTAACGTTACATTGCAGAGAGAAAGGAAGAATGAAAAAAGATGGAAATGTAGGATACCATTTTTTGGGGTTCTGTTTTTTTAAAAGGTATTACAGGACCATGTTGCAATTCAGTTCAAAGAAGGTGGTAAGGGATGATTGTTTTGTTGGAATCTGAAATCTAGTGGCTGCCACACAGCTTTTTTATACTATTTGCTTGAATCACATTTTAATTGATTGCGAATTAAATTCAACTGGGATTAAACAAAAAGTGGCAGATGTATATCCTCACTTGAACATGACTACAAGATCAAAGGCATTGTTATAAATAGTGCAGCTTGAAAGCATCTAATTCAGGTGTGGATTTCTAAATTGTTGTTTATCTTGTTGCGACTCTCTGGTCCTAATCCTATTAACAGAAAAAAAGCAAAAAGCAGTTTAGTAAACTTCAGCATATAATTTATTTCCCATGAATTCAAAGTGAAAATTTAAAAAGAACTTACAGTATTCTGAATTAAATCCCAAATAATCCTAAAATTTCTATCAAAAGTTCAGATGTATGGAGTTTCAAATGAATTGCAATGGTGTTCTGAGTAAATTACAATACTGAAGGTGCTGATGTTGTAATAGCCTTGAATGTGCTAATGTACCAAATATCGTGATGCATCACAATGATATAATAAGAATGGCCTTGAATGAAATCAGAATAATCTCAAAATATTGATTTAGTATGGAAATATTGAGCACTTTATAATTCCAGTGAATAATTTAAAGAAATAAATCCTCTCAAGTTAAAAACTGAGTTCAACAATAAGACTGCAATTTTGAAGTAAACAGCATTAATATGAAAAGCTATGACACAATAACAGAACCAGGATGAGAGTAAACTTCCTTTCTATAACATTTTAAGTTGTCAACAAGTTTATGAATTTCCAACAAAAAACTAATTTTTCAATACTAGGATACAAGCGAACATGCTTACCTCTATTACTAATTATCTGAATATTTAATCTATAATCTATAATCATAGTGAAATAGATAGGCATCGTGTTGTTTACAAACTTAATGTCACTTATCAGGTGGACCGTTAACTCATCTACTGGCCAAAGTCAATCACATACTATAGATATATATATAACATTTAATCGTGGAGGAAAGCAAACCCCCCCCAAAAAAAACAAACCCCAAAACAATGCAAGTTAAATATTGTTACGTATATATAATTAAATGGCTTGTGTGTTAGTATAAAAATTCTTTTTTATGTTTGTTTCATTACATTTTATTGTGATGATTATTTTCACGTGATTCGATATTTTCTTTCAGTAAAATTCTGTTTATCTAACACGTAACACATATGACAGAAGCATTATTTTTAGCTCACTCTGGTACACCGTTTTGGTAAACACTACGCGAAAACGATTGGCTATTTCCAAGGTCATTTCAGTCTAAGTGTAGTCTGAATAAAAAATGTTTTATTTCAGAGTGAGAGTCTGGTTCTTAGATAGGGGTGTTCTTACTACGTGACAAATTTCATATTTTCTATTGCGTTGTTCAAGTTTTGAGAGACCACATGACCTATCACGCGAGAACGGGATGATATTTTATTTGGATTTAATACCCTTCCAGAGAGCTTTTCAGTCAGTTGTATTTTAAAACCTTGAGGGCTCAAGAGGTTTCAATTGTTGAAACCAGATTGTTTTTGAAGTTCATTTGTTTTTGGAATTTAATAATTTATTCACTAGAAAACCAAACAAGTGTAACTTTTTTACAAACATTCTGGGAGAAAGAAATTGAATGGACATTTATTCTGGAGTTATACGGAAACATAAACTATGATTCAATTGAGGAATTGTTGCCATTTGTACCACGACCACATCTGACGTCATTGCCTTCCATATTGGAACGTCGTCGAGATTCGAACCTGGATTCTATTAGAACTATTTAGTGATAGGACTTTTATTTTTCAATCTTAGGATTAAATTTGGATTATATTCACAAACCGTAAGTCATATTTCCAATTTTTACATTGTTTTCTAGGGAAATAAATTATTTTCTTAAAATATAAAAGCTTGCTAACTTCACTAATTTCTCTAGTTATTATTGTACGAGCCTACACGTAACAATATACATAATAATGTTGTTGATGTTTTCCAATTCCAACTGTTCACAAACTCCAAAGATTATTTTGGCCGTTCTTTCTGCTAATTCCAGGCACAACGCACTGTTCTTAAATAAATATAAAGAACAAAATATTTGAACTATAAAATTTCTTGCTTCACAACTTTTGTACCAGAGACTTACACCAATTGTAAAATTCAAATTGACAATTATCAGACACACTTATTATTCCAAGGGATGTTTTTTTTTTTTTGTTAACAAAGCAGTGGATGAAAGAATTTTCTTACTGCTTGTGTGCTATGTTTGAAAGACATCAGAACAATTATATTTCATAATTTAGAGCATGTTGAATATTATTTTAACTTGGACGAGTTAAGTTATTTTGCTATCTAGAAAGCATTTTGTAATAACATATGACCCATTTAATCATTATGCAATTATGTTATTTATTTTTCATCTTTAGCTGATAGGACTACATGTCTTCCTTTTATGTGAAAGTTTGAATATTTTCTTGTTAGGAGGTTGCACTTTAATCATTATTGCTACCAAATGAACTTGATTCTATGTGATGAGCATGATTCTGCAGATGCGCCTTACATACATACGTACATACATACATATATAACATAGATACATACATACATACATACATACATACATACATACATACATACATACATACATTCATACATACATACATACATACATACATACATACATACATACATACATACAAACATACATACATACATACAGACTGTAATAACCGGCATTTATGAAGTGCAATATACATGCATTGTATACGGTAAACACTTTTCGTACATGTTGCCAATTAGGTCTCAATTTTTTTTTTTAAATCAGTGCATTTCCAGTAAATTGCTCAAATTCGCTGACATAATATTTTCTATGATCCCTGTTTTGTTTACTTCGTCGATCAATTGTTAGCTGGTATAGTCTACATGTTTTCAGTTAGTGAAAATTGGGAGTATCAATGCCGATCGCTGGCATCCTTGATAATTTTATTAATAGCTATTTCTAGTTAACCGTTTAAAGCTGTATGATACATACTGAATGTGTTTATAGCCCTTGCTGTTTAATTTGTATGCATCATTGCATTTAAGTTTGGTTTTCACTTCTTTATTTCTTTGGTACACACACAAGTTGACTGTCCTGTCATGCGGCCTACCTCGGTAATATTTTAAGACTGCATAACAGTTTCCGAAACATTGCTATGAGCCACAGTATTATACAGTATGTGCCGCGAAATACAAAACTGATTATATTCTTGGGTCAATACAATCACAATGTGGTAATGTGTATCATGTCGAGTTGATAGTTTCTGAATGTAATCATTGTGAAAATTGACTAAATTTACACAAGCAATTGTTACCTGTCGAGGCTAGTACAAAGTAGCAAAGAAAAGAGTGAAGCCAACAAGCTTTGTAAAATTTGACAAATAATGTATTTCCCTAGAAAACAAGGTAAAAATATGAAATAGGACTTACGGTTTATGAATCTAATCCAAAATTAATCTTAGAATTAATGCATATAAGTTCCGACAATAATAAATCCTAAGTGAATCATGGTTGGAATCCCGATGAAGTTCCAAAATGGAAGGCGATGACGTCTTCTATGACTTACTTTGTGTTGACATGTCACCAGTTTCTTGTTGAATCACCAAGAATAATAATCCGGCTTTAGAATTCCGAATAATTTCCAATAAATGTCTTTCTCCAAGAATTTGAATGAGCACAAGTTTTTCCCAGGGAAAATAAATTATTAATTCCGAAAAATAGAAAACTTTAAATCAAACTGGCAAGAACAAAATACCTTTCAACTCCGAAGGTATTAATTTCGACTGACTAAAACTATCATAACATGTGTTAATAAGCCCAATTGATACGCAAAACAACAAAGTCCTGGATGAGGGTCAATCCTCTGGAAAACCCTAATTGACGTATGTTATTTCACACGCAGGCCAGATATAACCTTGACTGAATTTAGTGATTTCTTCACTGAGAATGAATTTTAAAAAAAATTAAAAAGTTGTTTACCAGAAAGTGAATCTAGGTCACCGATTGATACAATATAAACAAGCTACTGGCTTGTTTACAATCAAACAGAACTGAACTGAATTTTCTGGAAAAATGTCAAATGCAGTGAATAAAGTTAACATTACAATAACATGTAATGGAAGCAAATAAAAAAATAAAAAAGTTTAAAGCTAGCAATCAAGTAATTAAATTACATATACGTAACACAATACTAGCTCATGCTTCTTCGAAAACTCCAACAAAACTTGTGTGTTTAGTGGGTTTTGTTGGTTGTGGGTTTTGTGGATTTTGTTAGAACTGTGGTTTTTGTGTTCGTTGTGGGTTTTGTTGGATGTGTGGGTTTCTAGACTCTTTTGGTTGTAGGTTTTGTCAGGAGTATATAAGGATTTGTGGGCTGCTTGTGGGGTTCAGTCAGTTAGCAGCATTCAAATTAGGTACATCACAGTTATTGTGTGGCTTATTGATTTATATATTTTATTTTGATTTGTTTAGTCTGTTATAGAGTTACGTAACGTTTTGCAATATTTTGGACAGTATAGCTTGTTTAAAGCTCATTTAAGCACAAGGCAATATTATTTAAAGATTTTTTTGCTGTTTTTGGGTATTACTTTCTTCCAAAATTATATGCATTCTAGTAATTTCTAATTTATTTTTACAAGCTAACTAGATATTGTTATATCATTTGTGCTTTGAATCTCAATTATACGGTCAAGTGAGTGTTGTCCTCACAGACGAATACTTTTATTTAGTTATTTATGTATTTATTTATTTATTTATATATGTATTTTCTTTGTTTAATTAGTTTGATGAAGTTAAAGGTATAAAAGAAGTTTCTTTACACTACAAATATATAATTCCTTTCTTATCTTATAGGTCCAAAATATTCTATGGGAAAAAGAATGTCTAACTCATTGTGAGTGCTTTCCTCACCGACTTGACATTCTATATTCAATTCAACAATGCTTGTTTAATCTAGCAGTCTATAAAGACATAATTTATACGTTTTTCTATTTTATAATTTACTAGTTGTCTAAGTCATTGTGAGTGTTTTCCTCACCGACCCGACAGCCAAAATTTACTTATATCTATAACAATTCGCTTCAATAAGTATTAAGCTATAGCTGAATTGTCAAGTCAAGAAAGTGTTTTCCTTGCAGATTTTACATTTCATATATTACAATCACGTCATATTTTCCCTTCTGTAGTAAACTTTATTACAACTAAATCCAAACATGGTAAATTTTATATAATTTTCATTTATCTAAAGGAGTATTGCTATAATGAACTAATAGTATTGTACTAATGTGTATCCTGATCTTGTGTGAAATTATGATATACCAAACGTTACCTCAAGACAATACTAGTTATCTGGCCTTGTATACAAACAACAAGACTGTCATGGTCATGAACTGACCTTATTCATGAATCATCTTGTGTTATGATTGAGAAGAAATCAAGAGTTGAATTTACTCTATTCTCCCCTCCTTAGTTAGCTGGTAAGATGCAATTCTCATTCATGGTGACATACTACTATGTAGTATTAATAGGAGCAAACTCGGCTGTTACAATACATACATACAAACATAGATACATACATAGATACATACATAGATGCAAACATGGATACATAGATACATACATACATACATACATACATACATACATACGTACATTCATACATACATACATACGTACGTACGTGCATTCATGCATGCATGCATACATGCATACATACATACATACATACATACATACATGCATACATAGTCAAAACATCTTTGTCAGAATATTATGAAGTTACAAGAGAATTCTGATTGATTTTGTTTGCTACAGAAATGTTTGGCTGTGGCTTAGATTTTCTCCATTGGTATACAATATACGTTATTTAGAACAAATTTAGGGCCAACACAAATGGCAGCAACAAGTATTATACTACTATTGCTATTACTTACTTTTTATTCATTTGATTGTAAAAATCATATGGAATTGAAATAGGACTGTGAAATTTTAATTAAAAAAGCTATATAATTACCGCATTATTTAGCAAGCAAAAAATCATATTTTAATAGCCAGTTATAAAAGCATTTCATGTATTTACTTTGCCAAACTCTTTTGTTTCATATCATATGTAGTCAGTATGTCAGTATGTACTTTTTCTTTTCGATGTATTAAATGTATATACTTAAATACTGAGATAGTGAAGTAGAGTGGACACTATAATTTGCAGAGAAGAGCCAAGCATTCCTTTGAGTAACAATGGAGATAACTGTGTGTAAAGAAATTATTTTTGCTGAACTTAAAGAATGACAAATTCAGGAAAATACAAACATTTCATTTTTTTTTAATTCTTGCTATCTCAATTACGGAGGCTTCACTATATTTCAGATCTCCTCTGGACCTACTCTCCTCGATGTAGGGACAATTAGAAGAATAAACAACACTGGCAACTGTACCCAACAGGAGAAGATATATTCTAGCATCATAGAGTTGACTCGTGGTACAGATTTCCCTGGCAATACGCCCATGATAACAACTCTTCAATGTGGCATCATACATCCTGTTTTTGATGTTATACGATTTTCTGGGAATACCAACAATGTCATATTTGCTGTTAAGATATTTTGTTCATCTTTTATAGTAATGTTGCTTTTTGTACACACATGCGACTTTTAGCAGTGGTGAAACACTATTATTTGTCATGCAGCCCTGGCCAAAGTTACACATTTTGCTGGGCAAGTAAACATGACTGTGTCTAACATGGTCGTTTAAAAAAAAAAATTAAAGGAAATATTAGATTTTATCTGATTTGCGGACAATGAAGATTTCAGGTGATTAAGCTTATCTAGGATTTTCCCACTTCTCTTTGTCATTGTCATAATATTATTTAATTAGCTCTTTCATGCACAATATGATTACATAATTACAAAATATGATCACATGATTATACATGATTAGTAATGTCGATCGTTATCTGCTTGGCTGAATACCGTATTTGCTTTATGAATTGGGACACAGTGTTCTTTGGGGCACAGTAATTTTTTTTATTAAAGTAAAGATTTTGTGTACTGCATGTTTTTAAAAACATCTTTATTTTCGGGTCGTATGTACTGGATCACCTTTTTCAATCATTCGAAACTTACAAGTCCTTAAATGCAACAATCTTACATTTTATTTTTTTTTAAAAATAATATTAAACTGCGCGCTTGAAATAAAACTCTTTAATCCACTGTAGCATCATCTCGTGAACCCAACCCTTCTGCTGAACATCTACGATCCACCCTTTCAGTGCATGACCATTGTCTAGCTTCCCCATGACTTGAAAAATTATCACTGGAGTCATCACATCTCCTGAAGTGGAAACTGCAAGGACTAAAGTAGACTTTTTATCTGCATAAGTTGTGTGCATTCTAACCATTTTAGCACCATTATTATCAAACGTCCATCAAGGAATAAGATCAAAGGACAATAAATTTCCATCCATGTTAATCATAATGTCGCCGAATTAATTGTTTCTCTTTTGGCCTTCACAAAGTTATGGAATGATTTTTTTTTTCTCCGCCAAATCTAATGGGATATACTGGATTTAGGACAAAGCACAAGATTGTGTTGCATTAAATACTCTTAAATTGTTTCACTTTTGTTTACAAATTCTCATGAATACCGGTTAAAAGGAACCAAACTTGGCTTCTCGATGATGGCAGAATTTGTATTACCCCCCCCCCAAAAAAAAGAAAGAAAAGTAAACGTAAAAACCAATTCCATCTGCACCATTAGTCAAGCTAGACATAAAGATACGCAATATATATAAATAAATATATATATATATATATATATATATATATATATATATATATATATATATATATATATATATATATATATATATATCTGGAGGCAGTGTTTTTCGTTCTCTTTTGAATTATTTATCAGTATGAATATTTGCAATTAACATTGTTTTTAAGCATCATTTTATTTCCAAGCAGATTTTTTTCCGAGTTGTGTTTACATTATGAACTCATTTTGTATGTGTATACAAATTATCATTTTCATACCCAGCGTATTTTGACCAGATGACTTTAAAAGAGACTACTCACTCTAATGGATTTGAACTGACAGGAATAACAAGATTACATTATTGTAATTGCAAGTTAGTAAAAATGCATAATCAACTACCCTGAAAGAAATTTTCTTTTATCTTTTGAATGTTCTCTATAAAATGGGAGATGAAAACAATTATAAACTTGTTTAAAACATACCCTGTAGCATGTACTTGAGAGCAAATATACACGTGTGTACGTACCATATTGTTTGTCCCGATGTCTTATTTGCCAATAAATCGTTACCGTAACAATTCATAGATAACAAACAGAATCGTTACAGTTGGTATATGAATGAACTAAAACCTTCTTACCAACCGAACTGAAACAGCCAAAATGCGAGTTCATTTAGTTTTAGAAAGAGGGTATTTTAAAAGTTATTCTACCTTCGCAAGAACAGTCCATTGATAAAATTGCAAAGTTATGGTTTTATTATTTGTCTACGTAAGTGTGGTAATGTCAATCATGTTTACTAATATTCAGTTTACCTGGATATTTTTGGTTAGATAATATTTGTTTCCCTGTTTTCTATCACTGCCACAATTTGCACAAAAATGAGTGGAAATAACTTTGACCATAGAGCATTTGTTGAATTCCAAAACATAGGATTATCCCATAAAAAAACATATTGCTATTTAAATGCTGTTGTCTAAGTTTCAAAACACAAATTTGTATTTCTTTTTTTTTTTGCTATTGCTATTTAAATGCTGTTGTCTAAGTTTCAAAACACAAATTTGTATTTTTTTTTTTTTTTTTTATACAATGACGACTTTTGTGCCACTCACAAACGATATAACCAGAGATTGATACAGAACATCTCTGCTATGACATACTTGGGAAAGGGTTGATAGTCATTGAGTTATCAAAACACATGCCTGTGAATTTTCAATTTTCTTTGTCTGGACAGTTGAAACTAATACATAGCTATTTGATGGTTTGATGACAACATTTCGTCTTGACATAGGCCTTAAACATAACACTGGTAATAATCGGCTGGGCGAGGGAGCATCTCAAAAGTTATGGTCACGCATAAAGTACATCGTTTTCGCTTCCCTAACAGAAGAAGGCAACGTTTTCTTTTTTAAGGGCGACTTAGTCACCCACTTTACCTGGTAGCATGACCCCTGTGGCACAATTAAAATAATCCAAAGCCGTCTTCCAAGGTCAGTTTGCTTTGTAATAAAATAAACTTTGTATTTGATATCCCGCCAGTAAGTTCAAATAATGAGTTTATTCTTCGCTGCCAGTTGTTTGTATTAAATACCTGGGTTACTATTAGCTTGCCATCTGTAATCATTATTGATACAAAATGGCATTGATGTATGTAGGGTAAAGAGTATACACAATAATAACTTGCTTTAACAATACTTGTGTAACCAATGCTAACAAAACGGTTGTAATTTGAAACTCAGATTGAGTATATTTTCAAATAATGATTTTTATTTGCCAGATACTGTTATATAGTTTACCTGGGTTTAATACAATCGTGGTTATTTTGCAGTTTACACCGTGTATGGCAGGTGCCTTCGAGCAATCGGCTGATATTTCCCTCTCTCGCTCTTTTGCAATTTCTTTGAATCCATTCTTCAGTCTGATAACTATTCAAGCCTTTGAGTACAACCAAAATACAAATGGTTTCTCTATATTCAGGTCAATGAAGAATATATTGTGTGTTATCTGGAATAAGAGATACAAACTATAGTATGGATTCATGTTCTAAATATAGGGAGTTCATGGATTTGATTGCTTCTTTAATGTACATGATGTAAATAAGAGGAATACATATTAACAATACAGGTTAATTTGTTTCATTGTATTATTAAATAATCATTTCGTTTATCAATTTTATTGCAAGGTGCAGTGGCGGAAATAAGGTGGTGCAAATTGAACACATATTTATTTCATTTTTTATCTCTTGAGATATATGATCAAGGTGAAAATAAAGTTCACCATAAATTCTGGGACGGGAATATATATAAAATGGTAAATACGGTACCATATATTTTGTTTTGAAAACTGTTTTTTAAAGTAATGATTATGATAACTATGAGAAATTTATTTTAAATATTGAAGTTCACATATCCCGTATCTTTTGTCATACATCCTGTTCGAAGTTAGTGTGGAAAGTTTTCGTTTATTTGTATCATTAAACTGTTTTCTTTCTTTAAATTGTTAGCATGGAATTCGATTAAACCGATGGTGAAACTAAAAGAGACATCATTGCTAATGATCTGGTTTTACGTTTCTTTAGTTAAAGTCAGGTTATAAGTGGAGTTCAATGTTTATTTTGATTGCTTGCCTTCTTTAGGTTACAAAATCGTATGCAGACTATGTATGTTTTCTTTTATGTTGCCTATTTCTAACATTTTCACATCTGTATGTGACGACACTGCATTTACTCAAAGCCACCGTTCAAGCTGATGATTTGTAGCTACACTTCCAGTATAAGAAAAATTTACTTGTAGCAAGAAATGTCTTCATGTTTTTTTCAGTATGGTAACAAGAATGCTGCAATAATTCAGCAACTTTATTTTCAGAATGCTCAAATGTCATTATTATCGCCTTGTTTATTAACATATTTCTTCATAATTTGCTGTAATCCTATTGCAGTACAGTGACAGTAAAGGCACTCATCATGGTGACAGAGTATAAGAATAAGTGTCCCACTCAGAGTTTTATTCTGTAACCATGCTGGACACCGGTATTGTAGTAGGAGCATAGACGTGATTGAAAATTATGCTTTTTGACTAACTGGTCTAGCGCCAGTAGGACCCAGGTCCGCATTCTATACACACCAGTCCAATATCAGTGGCTGACATGCAGATATTTATTACAGCGGATTACCACAAGTGAAAGACAAGAAAAATAATACAATTTACCCAAACTCAGATACCTACTTTATTGCTTATTAAATCGTAGAAATATTTTACCAATCACAACGTCTTAAAACTTTCAAATTGTGATCATGCCTTTTAATGGTGGATCCTCTATGAATCACAGTGGTATAGTTAACTAAGGCTTCAAGTGTAAATGTTCTAAACATAAAAGGTATCAAACACCCAAATAAAACAGAATATTTGACATTCAAAGCTCGTTCAGTGAAACAGATAGGGAGAACACATACAAGGTCAATCTATACGCAGTCAGTAGCAACAAAAGTAAGAATTCACTAAGCAGAGAGACATTTCCCACTCCATTTCTTTTACATTTTTGTTGTCAACGTATTGAAAATGGGACAAGAAAGTCCAGAAAAAAACTCGGACTACAGCACATCTCGTGCGATTTTTCGGAATCCCACGTGTCACGGTGTTGGTGGAGTGAGAGTGGAGAGGATTTTTAAAACAAAATCCATGATCTCTCTATGCCCTGATGGAGTTGCATTGGCAGCTGATGGGGAGTTGCTCTGCAAACCATGTTTTCTTGCAGAGTCATCGTAGATAACCACTGCGGAGTGGACATTGTCTTATCAAATGATTTTGATTTACTGGGCATAGGTTCGCAAACAGAGAGGCACCAATGTTTATACATCAATATCAGCTGATTACAAACAATTAATAGTTCCTATCAAGATAATATAAATAGTGCCAAATCAAATTTAAACAACGCTCACACAGTTGCAATGCACACAAACTGTATTAATACAACAATACATTTTTTCATTACAAAAATTTTGATCAACTTCTTTTGCAATAAGATTACAATTTTTACTGTATTCAAAAGATATCTGAACAGGCTTATGCACGGTCACGATTAGAGTAGTAAATGATTGGGGTTCTAGACCAAATATAGGAGAGCCCTTTTATCTTATAGGATGGGAAATCTGGAACAGCTGAACTACGGGGTGATCCATGGGGCTTCTGGACCAAACGTGGGGTATGTGGTCTCTGGACCATGTGAATCTTGAGGTGATGCGTGGTGGTTCTGGTCAAAATGTATGAAAGTCATTGTAATTTTTCATGTAAAAAATGTGGGTTCTGTATCAAACGTATGAAACCCATGGTATCCTAATGAGCAAACCATCGGGCTTATACGCGAGTATGTACGGTAGGCTAGTATCATTAAGATGGATGATGATTATTATGAGTGAGACCTCTGCAGGTAAGATGTCTGCAGGGTCAGGTTGTGTTTCATATGTGCCCCTGATTTGTTATCTCTTTCTGTCAGTGAACGTTCATGTGTTTCAGAAACTCTGCCAGTAAACAAAATTGGTTTCAGTGGTGCAGAATTGTTCATAGAATCTAATTTATATCATAGGAAAGTCATACAGTCATGCAAGCATTCAGAACCAAATATTTCAGTAATGAGTTAATTTTTAAAATGTAATTACACATAACTATTAATGGTAATTATTAACTTTATTTGGACGCTCATGCATCCGTATTCCCGAAAGTGGATATGTGAGAAAGCTTGCCAGTAACTTCTCGTGGGTCGGTGGTTCTTTCCGGGGATTTCCCGGTTTCTTCCTCCACCAGTAATACTGGCCGCCATGTATAGCCTGTGCTGAAAAATGGCGTTAAGCCCACAACAACAACAACAACAACAACAACATCCGTATTCCTTTGAAAAGTCATTGTTATGCACCCCAAAAAGTATGTTTAGCAAAAATAAATGTTATGTGGACAGTTTTGGACCAGGTCAACCTAAAACTGTCATCCAGTACAAACTGGATGGAGTGTAATGTTCTGTAATGTCATAATGAAAGCATTGCGTACTGCAAACAAATTCATACGATCCTGTTAGTCATTATGATAGACCCAATGTCCTCTTTTTCTGACCCAGTTGTGTACCTGGCTACCATTGTAAAAATCCCTGGTCATCAGTCATATTTGGTTGGAAGTTTTTTTAATGACATTTAAGTTACAGAGTATTCCACAATCAAGATTGGATAGACTTTGGTTAAACTATTTTAACATTTAAGTTTAGAGCAACAATTAATATGTAATTTGAATAAATGCACCTAAATGACCATTTTGACATACACTTTAAATCAAACACAGAAGGAATATGAGCACTTCTTTCTATTTGTTCTTTAAAAGGAAAGTAAACACGTCTCTACTTGTCCTGTATCTATATATTGCAATTTATGGATGTGAACCTGATTCCAGGTGCTGCAGATATAAACCTATGTACCTGTAGAAAGGGTTGTAATGGTGATAAAGCTGTACCAAGTTGCAAAGTCAATCTGAATACCTGACAAAGAGTGTGTGTGTATGTGTGTATGTGTGCAATAATTTCAACAGGTCAGAAGATTGTCCAAGGGAATAAGATCTGTAAATATAAGTATATCTAGACTGATTATCCAACTTGACCAAGTAAAAATGTTAGGAACAGGAAATTTATTTTTTCCATTACAGAGGATAAATTGTTTTATTTTCATTGATGCAGAAGTAGAAATAATTGACATAGGCATTTCTGAAGAGACCAAAATCCTCATGGAAGTGGTTTTATGGCACATATTAGGGAAATTGTTGATATGGCAGTATCAACTGTGGCCAATATAGAAAACATGACGTGGAGGTAAAACCAGTAAATGCATTCAGCATCTTATGTTTACCTGTTTATAGATCATCCATGTATGGAATAGTACAAAACTATAGAATCAATGCTGGAAAGAAGTAATACTGAATATGACAAATGTGATGGGTTATTTTAATGTTGATGACTTTAAAACATTGATATTAAAAGTCATAATGAGTCCTACATGTAATTACTTGATTTTTAGTATGCAGGTAGGCAAAACTTAAGACCATTGAACTTTTTTCTAATATTAGAATATGTCATTCAGTTCTTTTTCATTTACTTGCTGCCTTTCACACTCTGTGTGTGATACCAGCATGTTTAGCATGTTTTACAAGATCACTTCCTGGATTAATATTGGTGGCAATCTTTATCATTGCTGCTCGTAACATGGTAAAGGTTATTTTCTGTCTCTGGATCCAGTTTTCTCTAGACTCAGCCTAAAATTACCTCAGAATCGAAATTGCTCTTTCAGTGTCTGTATTGGAATGTAACAACAGAGAGGCTGGAACCTACAACTTTTTTACAAGGCTCCGTTCGAAAAAATAAGGGTTCTACGAAGACTGAAAAATAAGGTCAATAATCTTAAACCGAAGCCGTTAACCAAACATATTTCCAAACAATGGGAAACAGACCGAATTAACTCCTTGTTACTCGTTCGCTGCCGTATTTTTTCAAATTTTAGACGTGTTCGTTTGCGACGAGTACACACACGTGTTGTCGTCAGCCTCTCTGCTGCTGTAATTAAATCATTGTTATATCAATAATGATCAGTGAACCACACTCATCTAGACTAGCTGGAGAGCGACTAGATGCAATCAAAAAACATCTACCCGTGAGAGATTCTGTCAAACAAAAACTACAGGCACGTCAGGAATCTCAGGTGGAATTTGCGGAAGCCACAGAAGAATTATTTAAACTGGTTACAAAGACTACTAAAGGTCTTCTTCCCGCGTTGTAGAAAACCGCTGAATCAACTGGAAAAATAGCAGAGTGAACTAAGAAAACAAAAAAAATTCTGCAAGAACTTCCGGCTGAGATAGCTGCGGTTCAGCCACAATTACAAGAAGTATTTGAAGATATTGACCAAGCTCTTGCTGAAGAAGAAGGCGATACAAATGATCATACACCAAGACGAGCAAGATCTAGAGTTATGCTGACTGATAAATTACCCGTAGAAAGTGTTAATGATATTAGGAGAGCCAAAAACATAAAACATTTAGCTGTGAGTACCACGATAAGTTATAATAATAGAGAAAAGTTTCTGAAACCAGAGTACCATAACCGTTATATAAACCGTGATGACTGGAACAAATGGATATATCGCATACACTGTGGAGTTGATCAGGTCAGAAATGACGATCTAAAATATATGAAATTTAATGATGAGATAAAAATATCTTTTACAAGAACAAAAAAAAAATACTAGTCCAATAACAAGTGAGGAAAAAGAAGAACTACAACCACAACAACAACTAGGGCAACTAGTAGAACAACAAATACAAAAAGCACGACGACAAGGACAACCATCACCTGCCGCCGGTGCCACTGGAAATGATATTGGTACAGGTACTATGGGGAGTGGTCTTATTACTGCATGTCCCAATAACGTCCTTGCCGACGTGGACAGATTAGAAATCCTCATTGGAGGAAAACGAGCCGGCAATAGTTCCCCAGAAATCATCAATGAGATAACATCGATTTGTCATTTATTATTACAGGTGGTATCATAGACATTAATGTTTACCGGGAACTCATCGATGAAATCGTTGATGATTACCACAGTGATTAAACAGTTAGATATAACAACTATAATAAGATGATTATACATAATAATCAACGTGGAACGACCATGGTCAGAGTGATAAATTTGAGATTACCAACCTATAAAGCGTTCTACGGTGATGGACTTGGTGACGTTGTTCAGGTTTTTTTTGCAAGGTTAGCCCCAAAAGCAATACCGACTGCAAAACAATTAGGCATGAAAGCTATCGATGTTGTTCGTGATAAAGCAATTGGTGCTATCAGCGACGTTGCCGGTAAAGCATTCTCGGCAATCCGAGATAGACTAGCACGATTGATACGGCGAAAACCACAGCTGGTAAAATTACCCAGCACTGAGGTTATGGTGAAATAATAAACCAAGCTGCAAATCAAAAACTAGCAGAGTTGGCTAGTGTATTCATATTAGAAAAGGAAAAAATATAACCGCAAATTTAATAGCAGGAAGCGGTCTTCGTGTTAGACGAACACGATAATAATAAATATGTTTAAGCGCATATCTGATCCCGCATTTGACATGGATGCACCAGTTCTCAAAGATGAGTCTGTGCGTGATTATCAGTATTATTCTTATGACGCACGTGTACCTCATGAACATGGAAGAATCAAATTACAATTTCAGGATACAAGCATATATTTCCTGCCCACGGAGACATTTCTTGAGATCAAAGGTAAACTAGTAAAGACGGATAATAACCTCTACGGAATTGGTGATCAAGTTGGTTTTGTCAACAATGGCATCATGGCGTTATTCAAAGGTGCCGCATACGTCATTGATGGAAGAGAAATTGAAGTTTGCCACAACGACATCGACGTTGCTACAACAATAATTGGTCTTGCGCGATACAGCGATGATTACTCAGGATCAGCTGGTCCATCAATGATGTTTGCCAAGGACACAACTGATCATCCAGAAAGCAGAAATGTAACGCTGAAAGCAGCCGAAAACACAATTACATCAATGAATGAAAATTTCATCTTGGGATTTGCATCACGTCAATCAATTCTGAGCAACGATGAAAGTTTATCAAGTGCTATTCCACTCTCATACATCTTTGGATTCTGCAGAAATGTTAGAAAGGTTATTTTTGGAGCAAAACATACAATCGTACTAGTACGAAAAAATACTGACGATGATGCAATATGGCACGCTGAAGGAGTTAATCCAGCCGCAACAGTAGCGCTTCATGGAAAAGTAACACTGACAAAGTTTTCGCTGTGGATGCCAACAATGACTCCATCAATAATCGAAGAAAAAAAAACCTGCTTTCTTTTATGGATCAAGGCGGTAAATCGACAGTATCATTGCTGACGATTACCACAGACTCGATTCAGAGTAATATCGACGTGGCAGATAGCATCGCAGCACGGTGTCTCTGTGCAGCAACATATATTTGTTGCGTTCCAAGATGCTGCACGAGTAAATAATCAACTAAGAAGTAGAATGATATTGGCAAACTTGGCGTCACAGAAGTTTCTGAAAGGATAAATGGGCATCAAGAACCAGCCGAGGACGTATTATTGGATTTTGAACTTAATCATGTTGCACTTGCATATCATCGTTTGATGACATTCATGGAACGCGACCAAAATATCGATACCAGTTTACAAATATCTCAGCGGGATTTTACAAAACTGTATCCGATCTAATATTTTACACTGGAACGTTTAGAATCATTCAGGCAATCTGTCGTTGATATACATTTTCGAGCTCGCGTAAGACGACCAGGTGCTATTGCCAATTACAGAGCAATCGAGGTTATATTATCCGATAAAACATTGCTACTTGAAGGTGTTGGTGGACGAATGAAAATCGTTGATGCTCCCGTGGAAAACATGTAAAACATGTAAATGTTTTCTCAAACAAATCAGGATGATATTATAAAATGTCATATCATAATGTTAGTGTCAGTCTGACTCCTGGTCAGATTAAAAAACTACAATCAGCGTCTAAAGATAACTGTGGAACAATATCGTTAAAACAAGGACAAATATCATGTGGTCCGAATAAACTGTCACTGACAGAACGTCAACTCAAGCACTTCAATGCAGCTAAAAAAAATCAAAAACCGGATTACGACCTAATCTTTCACTGAGTCCTATCAGCGATGCTGTTAAACCCGGTGGAATATTTCCACTTCTCGCAGCTATACCAGCGTTAATAGCCGCTGCAGCCCCAGCTGTTGCAAAAGCAGCTGCGTTAGGTGCTGTTGGAACCGCTGCTGAGATGGCATTAACAAAAGCAACAGGAAAAGGAATTATGCACGCAGAAAGCTTAAAAAAAGATCACGGACACAACATCACGGAAGACGTCGAAGAGCACCAAACGTACCAAAGCCCGGCCGTCTAAGATTGCCAGGCCCACGCAACGCTCGCGGTATAAGATTACCAGAAACGATACCTCGTTGATTCTTCCAATGTCCAATTTTGATTTACTTGATGATGCTACCTAGCTAAACATAACAAATTTCAGAGGTGTTTTTATGCGTGATCAATTACCGCATAAACCCGTTGAAACTGGTATTATTAATCTCGATTTATCCACCAGCACAGGTACACATTGGGGTTCATACGCAATTGATCCACGTGGAATTGTTTATTTTGATTCCTACGGGTTAGCACCACCAAAAGAATTTTTAAAATACGTGAGCAGAGTGCAAAGCACTCCGATGCAAATTCCAATCTGGTATTCAACGTTACTAAAACAAAAAATAACCGACCCACCAATATGTGGCCATGAAGCACTTGCTGTACTTGACGCGATTTCAAAATCAACAGCGCCTCCTCATAAAGTCGTGCACGAGTACACCGTTAACCAGCATCTATCGTTTTAAACAACTATTATATTATATTGTATAGTGGTAGATATTTACGGAAGATCAGCTAAAACTAGAACCCAACAAACACTAGGTGAAGATTTAGTCAAACGAGTAACAAAACAGATCAATGATGAATTATCTGATCTGCTTAACTTTGCCAATGTTGATAATGGTGAACTAGTAGTATTTCAAAACCCTGAAGGAAAATTGAAAACGAGTAATATTTCAATCAACGATATTATTGTTCGTAACAGAGCAGCACATGAAGGTAGCACGCTGTTTATGACAAAGAAGGTAAACTCGTTCATAGCATTAACACTACAATGACGATCCGAGATAGTATAAGCGAACGATTATTAGAAACCAGTGATATGATGACTGGCATTATCAACATGAACAATAATAAACTTACCAACGTGGGAGAACCAACAGATAATCTCGATGCTGAAACACAAAAAAAGAAGAAAAATACGTTGATGATAACAACATTCCGATGACAACTTTGTTGTCGATAATCAATTATGGAATGGCCGCATTTAGAACCGAATTTTCTAATCACGTACAACTGTTTCTGAATTTTCGCAGAAACATAAAGAAAACCACTAATGAGTTTTTTTGGAAGTCCACCAATCGTTGACATAAAACTCGCTGACATTAACACGAAACTCAACGATATTTTCAGTGTAATTCCTAATATCGTTCAAAAACTAATCTGATTAAAATTCCCCATGCGCAGATCAGCAATATCGTATACACAGTATCATCAGGATCCACAACGTGGACACCGCGCGATAACACTATCAAACATACCGCGACGGTTACTGGTGTATACAGGCTGTCCGTGTTCAGCTCTGCATAATTTTAGATATTTATTACATTATCTGTAGTGTTAATAAGGATACCTAAGAAACGTTTATACTGGAACCATCTGATAAAAAATTAACGGCAGCGTCTTACTGGTGGTGTCTTGAATTTATCGCTGAAACACATCAATTGATTAATATAGTATAATGATCGACACTAACCAACACAGATACAATCAAGTATGTGAGTTACAAACCAAACTGAAAAATATCATCGACGAGTACAGCGCAGAAGTAAAAATATATCTCAGATGCGCAGTTGTCATCGACGTAGTTGTGTATTCGGCATCTGCAATCATTGCGTCGTCTGGTGTAATTTTGTCTGCGGTAACGATGACGTCACCGGCAGTTGCAACAATTTGTGTTTCATCCGCGATAGCAATTGCTGGTGTTCTTAATATTATTGCAAAAACAGTATCGACGTGTATAAACGCGAAATTACACGAGTAGACGTTAAAACTGCACATGGTGATGTTAGCATACTCGAAGTTATCATTGTTGATTTCGTCGTGCCGCAACGACGGTATAATTACCGACAAAGAATTCACAGAAATAATTAAGATTTACAACTAGGCACTAGAAACAGAAAATAATCCTGATTGTTAGCAATTAAAAACAGATGGAAAGATGGAATTATAATTAGCAGATAGAAATTGATAATTAAATAATGTCGTCGTCGCAAGAACTACTGCAACAGATAGCTAACAATACACCTCGGCAAAATAACAACGATGATATCAACCAGTTTAACTAATCCTGAATTCAGTATTGTTTTTCCAACTGCAATTCCAGCGAGCGAAATAGCACTAGCACAATTGCGAGTTTATTATAGCTGGCCCAACATCAGATCAAGATGATTTGGTGGTCTCCCCACAAATAACTTGTTGGTGTTTTCAAATAAGAATAAACCAGATGGAACTCCAGATTGGCAGGTTGTTAGTATTCCCACGGCAGTTATCAAATCGAACAGATCAATGAAGAATTCCAACGTAGAATCAAATCCAACGTATAATCAAATCTATCACAGGAAAAGAATCCAAGATAGCTATCACTGTTCACGAGCCAACGCTGTCATCCGCGATAGAAATATATTCTCCTGACTACGCAGTCGATATATATCAAAGTTCGATCAGATCAGTATTAGGATGGCCTGAAGTTGCATCGGTTTATCAAGGACCTCCAGAACCACACCGAAATGAATTTTTCACAACAAAACGAATATTTATAAATCTCCATAATATTGATGAGGTCGTTTATGGTATCAGCTTGATAGAGCTTATTTCATCATTGAAAATGAAAAGATTCCTGATTTAGGTATTTATTTATTCAAACTTGAAGAAGTACAGAAAAAAATTGTCAACACAGAGTTTATTAAATCATATGCCGAAGAAATCGGGTTTGAATACACTCTTACACACACCAACATAAAAAAAAAATTGTTTTCCAGTATAATACAACCTTACAGCGATGATATAAAACAACAAATTATTGACAATATTCAGTATCTGAGACAGGTCCATTCAGACCTAATATACGTTAAGAAGATTATTCTTAAAAATATAAAAGCTGATGATGAATTACGAGACCTGTATTTGAATCATTACGGAAGAGAAATTAGATTAGACGATGAATATTTAGTTTTACCTGATCTTCAGATCGAAACAGCACAGGAAATTGGCGGCATCATCGATACTAATTTTCCAAAAGTTCTAGAATCATGGAGAAAAGTAGCTCCGCCACCAAATATTCTCCGATACAACAACGATCCGTACGGGGGTGGCAGACATGTATCACCTGGTATTGTCAATATAACATCAACGATCGAAGTCAATCTAGTATGTGACACCATCGATGGAAGTTATCAAATGGATTTACAAAACTCTAATCAAGCTCAGGAAGGATACATGTTATACACATTTACCCCTCAAGTCCCCCAGGGTATTTAATTGTATCAGAACCAATCAGCGTCGTTTTTCTGCGTATGCATAATCCGCTATTATCAAAGATAAATTTTAAGATTACTGATCAGTCTGGACACCTTTTGGATTTATGCAGAGAATCACTGCAGGTAAATCTCTATGTGAGATCATAAATCTCGCGTTCGTGGAACAAAAAAAAATTCTAAATAAATCTGATTCAGAATAAAATATTTATGACGGGATACTGTTAGTTCATTTATATATATATATATATATATATATATATATATATATATATATATATATATATATATATATATATATATATGTATGTATTATGGTCTGTCCCAATGTTATTACTGCCATGTCGGTGGATGTCATAAACGCCAGAATGACTAATGTCAGTGTCATGCTTGGGTATGTGCAAATAAATGGTTCCCCCTTGATGCTGTGCTCCAGAAAGTCGGATTCCTTCAACCACGAATTTTGAAATTTAATTTTGCTGGGCTTTGCTTGCTTTTTTGATAGCCCTTTGGTTCCTGACTCAGAGGAAATTCATTTAGACATTTTGCTTAAACAATTATTCAAACCTGAACATTATTCTGACAACTGAAATAATCATGCTCTGCATTTTATAAATGAAGTAAAACCCGTCTTAAAAGAAATGTTGCTGCTATTCACAAATTTGTCAGTAAGTTTTCATAACAATGACTTAAAGATTCTCTTTCAACATAGTGCTGTGTAATAACTTGCATTCTTCCACATGCCATCTCTGACTAATACTTATAACCTAAAATGAATTTGGTTCCATCGTATTAAATTTACATATGCAAATTAGTTTAATTGTCTCCCCATTACAGAAGTCTTCAGGGGACTTCAAACAAGAGTTATTACATTATTTATGATTATATCATCAACATTTTGAAAGACATGGTTGGAGATATATCAGTTCTGGCCCCCAAATTAGCAATAAATTTAAGTGATTGTAAAAGCATACTTTTGGTTATACCAAACTGACATATGGTATAGTGACACACTGAAATAAACATTTGATTTTGTTCCTAAGTATGTTTATCAACAACAACAAATTCTGACATATTTCTGCTTCCGAGATCTCAAAAACTACCAACACAATTGTGTATTTGTTGAAAGAAGACACATTTTTAAAAGTATCTAATAATGTCATGTGCAAATTTTAAGTGTTTTCATTTTTGCCCCAATTTATCAAAGCAAAATGAAGACAAGACCAGTGGCATCACTAGTGGGTTGTGGTGGGTGCGGACGGCACCGGTTGACACCATCAGAGGGGGTGACACCAAAATGACTGTCTATAAAATTTTTGAATTTTTTTGGCAGGAAGGAGGTCCATGGGGGTGACACTATGAGTTAGCACACATGACTATCTATAAAATGTTTGAATTTTTGTGCAGGAAGGGGGTCCATGGATGTGACACCATGAGTTAACGCACTGGGTGACACCAACCCTAGTGACACCACCTGTTATGTCCATTGCCATATGGGCTGGAAATTTCAAGCGAAACGTATGAAAAAATGAGGCGAGAGGGTCATCCCCTTTTCATAAAAAAATAACAGACATTTAATTCACCAGTGTTTTTTGGGGGGTTGATTTTTGTGGGGATTTTTTCTGATCACATTTTGGCACATTCTGAATATTGGAATGAGGATACGTAAGCAAAGAGGAGGTGCATGAGGGAACAAAAATAAATCAGATTATGGTATTATTTTACTTAGGGGGTCTAAAATATAAGGAATGAAATAATAATTTTAATCATACATATGCAAGCTGTGAAAGTAGTGAAATCATCATTGAGCAAATCAAAAATTCTGTATGTGCTAACATTCATCTCGGCAATGTACATGCACATGTGAATGTCTATAAATTCTTTATGTGGACTTTATATAGTGATGCACATGTAACACATTTTCAAATTTTTTACATCACAAATTTTGCTAATTTCCTGTTTAATTGTTTATTATAACATTAATATAAAAGTGGTGTATATCTTTTCAAGGTTTTTTTCTATATTTATATGCTTGCAAGAAGACATGTTACCATGTCAACTTCAAACTCAATGCCTTTGTTTATTTGAAGTACAAGTGTTTGGAAATACAGACTAGTACATGCTATTCAGAGAAAATGCTATGGTTATCTGGATGTTCATAATAAACCCTCTTTACTTTCCATGTCATTTGATATAAAATTTGAAAACATCCAGAGATAAACACAATAATACGGTATGATGTTCTCCAAAAATGAAATCTAGATCTGTTTCCTAATTATATTAACCACTGAATATACAGAAACTTCAGGGATAAAAACTATACATTAAAAAAGAAACGTCTTCTTGTCACTACACCCCTGAATGGATGATCATTATGATGTATACTTTTGACAGACTTATAAAGTTAACTGTCTTAAATGAAAATGGTGCCAATCTGACATCCAGTATGTCTACCACAGCAGCTAATTGAAAATCTAGCTATTGCAGAAGAATATAAGAGCTGGTTTGAACATTCATCAGTAAAAGGAAGAAATGGTCTTATCTTAATTCAGAAATTATTTTTTTCACAGTAGAGAATTGATCCCTTAATGAGACTCTAGTTTTTTTTTTTTTTTTTTTTTTTTTTTTTTTTTTTTTTTTTTTTTTTTTTTTTTTTTTTTTTTTAAATAAGTACATATATTTCTTCCACAACACTAAAAACTGTATAATACAACAGATTCCAAATATTACATACATAAAATATATCCACTAGACTTTAACCAACTTATCAGAAAGTTGTGTCCCTTGCACATTTTGCAGTATTTGCCATGTGGAAGTCAGTTATGATAAACTTGGAAAAGGATTTTATTCACATAAGGTAGTTTTCAGGCATTTTGAATCAAAATGTGAACAACACCATAATTTACCAGTGGGACTAAGTGTTGATAATTTTAATGAAGATAATATTGATGTTACATATTTGGATTTTTAAAGATGTTTGTTTCTTAAATACCAGTATACAGTATGACCCCGCTATAGCACGCTCCTTTATAACACGAATTCGGATATAACACGGTCGTGGTGTGGTTCCCGAAATTTTATATACATGTATTTTTCTCATACACGAAAAAAAAAAAATTTCTTTCTTAAAAGTCCGAAAAAAAACCCCCCAAAAGTTTATTATCATTTCGGGAAGAGATCGCGTATAAATAATACAAGACGATCATGGCGTGGTTACTGAAATTTTATATGCATTTTTCTCATACACGAAAAAATAGTGTTTTCTTCTTAAAAGTATGAATAATGACCTGTAAAATTTTTTCAGGAATCACGCAGGGCTTCGCCAATGTCGCAAATTGCGAATTGTTTTTTGTCCTTATTGGCGGCAAAATATACCATCTGCAACGTTCCCTCTAATATTTTTCCTGTGTGCTCGGAATTTTGAAACTGCTGCGTGGCATATGTATTTGCTACCAAAACTTGTGCGCGGAATTTTGAAACTCCTGCGCGGCATTTTCTAATGAGCTGCGCGGCCGCGCACCTTAGAGCGAACATTGACCATCTGGCGATTTTTTTTATTGGCGACATTGTTGGCTGTTTAAACTTGTATATACAACCATTGGTTTGGAGTGGAGAAATTCAGAGGCCTCATGAAAAGAAGCCGTGTAGTTGATATAAAATGCACTGAAATCTATTTATTGTTACATAAACAAATTCTTTGTCCATATTGACAAACCATCTTAACAGTACATTGTTATATCATAATCTGTTTATGTTGACATCCAGCCTGAGTACTGTATGTTTTGAGATATCCGCTTTTTTCAAATTTACATGTTTGGTAGCAGAGATCAACCGGACGAGGCATTATCTCATAATCTATCTTCGTCGGATTTTCGGCCGCTCGCTAGTAATTAATATATTTATATAGACTGACATTTGTATGTAGATTGTAAGTAAAATTTCTCTTCTTTTCACTCAGAATTAAATCCTTCAGAACATTCACGTTTACTTTAGTAATCCCTGTCATCAGACCAGAACACCAGCGTCTCTATCGTCGATTGACCCTTTCTTTAAATTTCTGACGCATGCGTGGAAGGCAGCATCACTCCACTACAACAAATGTAA
>JAECUM010037810.1:0-19873 GCA_016617855.1 Megalonaias nervosa
CAGAGAGAGAGAGAGAGAGAGAGAGAGAGAGAGAGAGAGAGAGAGAGAGAGAGAGAGAGAGAGAGAGTTAGTTGTATCTTTACTACCCATAATACTAAATTACCCGTTTAAAAATTAGATATATCTAAACTTAGCTTTCGTCATTATGCGATCGAGACAAAGTTAATTGGTCAGGTTAACTCTACCTGTTGAAGAGATGGTACCACCAGAATAGCCGCCATAAATAGGTCACATATAAGCATTGCTGGATTTTTAGCTCTCCGTGGTAAGGTAGAAAGAAACATGCGGTAAGTACCAAGTACAGCCGGTTGATGCACAAGATTAGGTATGAGTTGTTTTTGTTGATCAGTTCAGTACAACACCTTGTCTGAGCCTCTCTGCACTGAAGTGTCGTGAGACTTTGGGTGAAATGTCGTGAGACTTGGGGTGAAGGACTGTCTATTGTACCAAGGCATCGTCGTCTTATCTGGAGCCATGTCAAATGTGACGTGTTCATCTACAGGAATGTCAGGCTTATGGAGGACAATGGATACATGAAAGATCATGTCCTTATGAGGACAGTAAACGTCAATGAGTAGTTTAGAGTATAATTATGGAGGACAATGGATACATGAAAGATCATGTCATTATGAGGACAGTAAACGTCAATGAGTAATTTAGAGTATAATTGTTTGGTTTATCTTACATTCTTACCTCAGTATAAAATAAAGGATGTCAATCAACTACCTTCATAAAACATTTTTGTTACCAGACAAATGACCCGGCCCTTTATTTAATGAACAGCATATACTAATACAGCGATACATTTCCAGAAATTCATATTCTTGCACTTCCACCCGCCACCTATTACTAAAAAAACACTCGAGGCCTGGAACACTCGTTTTCGTAACTTTACTACTGCTTAAAATATTATCGAGTTGAAATATTTTTAAATATTATTGTAAAATTGTTTTGCGCAAGCTCCGGATAATTTTATACTGTAAATGAAACTTATGTATTTCTTACTTTACTATATAATACACAACCGTACTACAGTTATATTGAAATAATTCTGCAAACAAATGGAGGATTTTACAGTGCGAGAAAACTACAACACAAGCAAATGGAGGATTTTACAGTGCGAGAATTTTACTACAAACACAATGGAGGACTTACGGTTTGTGAATATAATCCAAAATTTAATCCTAGAATTGAAAAATATAAGTCCTATAACTAAACAGTTCTAATTGAATCCTGGTTCGAATCTCTATGAAGTTCCAATATGGAAGGCGATGACATCAGATGAGGTCGTTGTACAGAAGGCAACAGTTCCTCGTTGAACCACAATTTATAATGTTCTGTTTAGAATTCCAGAATAAATTTCCACTGAATGTCTTTGTCCCAGAATTTTCATAAAGAAAAGCACTTGTTCTGTTTTCTAGAGAATATAACTTATTAAATCCCCAAAAAATAGATGAACTTCAGAACAAACTGGCAACAACAACAAAAATCTCTTGAGCCCTCAAGGTTTAAAATACGACTGAACCAGAAAACACTGCGATTGAGAATTAAACCCAACTAAAACGTAATTTTGACACTCGTGATGGGTCACATGATTACTTACTTTGTCCAAACAGCGCAGTAAAAAAATGTCAATTATCACGTAGGCTAGAATAGCACTATCTAAGAATCAGATGCCCACGCTGGAAATGAATTTAAAAATGAAACTATTTACAACAGACTAACACGTGGGTTGAACATGACCTTGGTAATGACCAATCACTTTCACTTAATGTTTACAAAACGTCTCAACCAAGGTGAGCTAAATATACTCATAATGTAATACCTTTTACGTTCAAATCAGGTCGAGTGAATTTTCCAAAAAGAGATTCAAATCCAATGAAACTTATCATTACAATAAAATGTAATGAAACAAAATTAAAATAAATAAGAATTTAAAACTAACACAGAAGCAGTTTAATTACATATTCGTAACACCATACAAATACACAGGTAGCTTGATTAGGGAAGTTTACCCATACAAATACATGGATTAGTGATGTTGCCCCTTGCAAATACATGGATAGTTTGATTAGGATGTTTACCCATGCAAATACATGAATTATGGATGTTTACCCATGCAAATACATGAATTATAGATGTTTACCCATGCAAATACATGAATTATAGATGTTTACCCATGCAAATACACGGATAGTTTGATCAGGTACGTTAACCCATACAAATACACGGATAGTTTGCTTACGGATATTTACCCATGCAAATACATGTATTACGGATATTTACTCATATAAATATATGGATAGTTTGATTAGGGATGTTTACCCATACAAATACATGGATTAGGGATGGTTACCCATGCAAATACATGGATTAGGGGTGTTTACCAATGGAAATACATGGATTAAGGATGTTTACCCATACAAATACATTGATTAGGGATGTTTACCCATGGAAATACACGGATAGCTTGATTAGGGATGTTTACCAATGCAAATACATGGATAGTTTGATTAGGGATGTTTACACATAAAAATACATGGATTAGGGATGTTTACCCATGCAAATGCATTAATAGTATAATTAGGGATGTTTACCCATACAAATACATGGATTAGGGATGTTTACCAATGCCAATACATAGATTAGTGATGTTGTCCCATGCAAATACACGGATAGTTTGATTAGGGATGTTTAGCCATACAAATACACGGATAGTTTGCATACGGATATTTACCCTTGCAAATACATGGATTACGAATATTTACTCATATAAATATATGGCTAGTTTGATTAGGGATGTTTACCCATACAAATACATGGATTACGGATATTTACCCATACAAATACATGGACAGTTTGATATGGGATGTTTACCTATACTAATACACGGATAACTTGATTAGCGATGTTTACCCATACAAATACGTGGATTACGGATGTTTGCCCATGCAAATACATGGAGTAGGAATGTTTACGCATACAAATACACGGATAGCTTGTTTAGGGATGTTTACCCATACAAATATACGGATAGTTTCAATAGGGATGTTTACCCATGCAAACACATGATAGCTTGGATCAATTACATGAAACAGTTATGCTACAAATTGAAAACATTGTTCTCATCATTTAGTGAATTTAAACATATCACAGGACGATAACCTGTATATGTATGATGGGAAGTTGCATTTTTTAATCCCCCAACACTCGGAGATCTACATGACAAATACATGCAGAAATATATTTTCATGTTGTGTCTCATTTATTCCAGAATATGTGAAAGTAGGTATGCATTTTAGTAATGACACATTGTGTACTATTACAGTCACGTGAGTTATCGCATGGTGCGTACTCAAAGATATCTGGTGATGACTATTGACTGGCTACTGCATGTGTTTCATTACTGAAAGTAGAATTCATGTCGGCCTCCTAAGTAAATATGAATTCTATTGGGATGAAGAAGTAAAAATTAAATGCAAAACTGATGGAGAGTACCTTAAGGTCATGGTCAGTGATTGTATAGTCAAACGATAATAATTTATAAGGCTGTGATATGGACCAATGCATGCCGTTAAATAACTTTAGTCTGGCCAATTAAAAAACAAATCTGGATCAGATAGCTTGAAAAGGATGTGTGTGTGTGTGTGTGTGTGTGTGTGTGTGTGTGTGTGTGTGTGTGTGTGTGTGTGTGTGTGTGATTTGGATTGCTAAAGTAGCTTTAAAAATTTTTCAGTCATATCACTACAATGTCTGCAGTGTGGCCGTTTTATGGTGATGTCTACAACTGTGGCATCATGCCGCAGACGTGTGGTATCATGTCTCACCCAATCATATTATCCTGACACCAGGCCGACCAGTCCTAACACTAACCTCTTAATGCTGAGCGCCTAGCGAGACAGCTGTAAGTACCATTTTTTATGTGTCTTTGGTATGACTCGGTCGGGGTTCGAACCCGCCACCTCCCGCATCCAAGGCGGCCGTTCTAACCACTAGGCTACTGGAGCGGTCTGCTTGAAAAGGAAGGTTACTGAAAGTTAATATTGAACCATTAACAGTTGCTCTTCCAATAATAGCTGCTATTGTGGCCATTTAGTATTTTTCTAGAAAGGAATACTACATTTTTATTCTGTATTTATGAGTAAATTTTTATAATTCTTCAGTTTTCATCTTGCCGTGAAAATATCTGGATCTCTAAAAGTATAAATGATACTTTAGGATTATGTTTCAGTTTTTTTAAAATTAAATTTTGTTCTATCAAAACAATATGTATGTGATTCCTTTGCACTTTACGGACGAAATTCCTTTTGTCTATTGGTTTAGGATGCTAAACGTTTATTATTTACCTCACATTCGGTATAAAAGTCAAACTAAAGAATATCAGATTTAGTTTCAATACATAAGTTTACAATATATATATATATATATATATATATATATATATATATATATATATATATATATATATATATATATATATATATATATATATATATATATATATATATATATATAAGCTGTTATTAGATGTGAATGACGTATTACTTTGGATCAACTATTGTGTGTAATATGTATTGAGTAAAAGTTGACTTAGTTAAATCTACAGGGTTCAACCCATTAATGAGGAGTAGTTTAGAGCTAAAAGGTTTCAACAATCCTTTTGTTGTTTCATATTGATAACGAGTTTCAAAATTAGATCACTTTACTTCTTTGTAAACATGTATCTAATATCGAATATTGACCTTAATGCAACCTAGATTCTCTCTTGACTAGAGCGACAATTGATGCAACCTGAATTTTTCTGACTAGAGCAACAACCAGTGCAACTAGGACTCTCCTGACTACTACGACAATCAGCAATTCATATCTAGGCATTTGTATTTGCCATGTTTTCATCTATATCCCATTTAATTCATCCATTCGTTCTCACATTCGAAGAAACTCCCATTTCTTTTTACCAATATCCCATTTAATTCATCCATTCCTATTCACCTTCCAATGCTCATTTTTCCCATAGATGTGTTCATTTCAGTTATGAATGTCGCTGTTTTCATTTATTTATGTTTTAACTGCATCATTGGTATTACTTATATACTGGAGTTTTTGCATCGACTTCAGTCTTGAATGCATTTTCTGCATCGACTTCAGTCTAGAATGCATCTTTTGCATCGACTGCAGTCTTGAATGCATCTTTTGCATCAAATTCAGTCTTGAATGCATCTTTTGCATCGATTTCAGTCTTGAATGCTTCTTTTGCAAGCTTCAAATCAGTGAAATCTGTATACATTTCTTTCACCTATTTGTCTATTTCGTCAATACTGCATTGCACTTGATGATGCTTTTAACTAGTTCTATATTTCGTCCATACTGCCTTGCACCACACCGATGTTTTAACTACTTTTCTTTAAACATATTGCTTTGCGTCTGTCTTAGACTGTTAACTTCAATGTGTTATTTGTTTTTAAACGTAGGTGAATGTATCATCTTTAATCATTGTGATCTTGTCACTTGACTCTGTAACAGATACATAGTAAGCCTCATAGATTCAATCTTACGGTTATTCGCTTTCAGTTCGATGTAATTTTCACTGTCGCATCGTGTATCTTTAATTTTCTGCAACTTTGACAGGGTATTAGCTGTTGTTTTGTTGCTTTTATCATTACTATTTGTGCCAAAATCATTAAATATCTTTTAAATTTCTACAGCTTTCTTGTTTTCATTTTTCAATTTTTTTAAACTGTTTGAGCAGAGAATGTAATATGCCAGTTTTCCAGTGCAATCGTTATTATTATTTTCTCTATGTTACAATCTAATACATATGTTTCACTGTTGATCTATCGTAGACAGGATTTCCATGATTATACCAGTTACATTGCGTTCGGATGTCTGTTCTACGTATTGATATATATGGTTCTAGAAGAGTAGATAAGTATTTACTCTATCTCTGAAAAACTCCCATCCGTCTAAACTAATTTGTATATGTTATCCTCCATATGTTTTTGTAACACGAATATGTTGTTAGAGCATTCGTTACTCTTTCGTTCAATAGCAGTTAATTTATTATCAACTTGTTACCACCTCATCCTAATATCTTTCAAATTATTAAGTATTTGAGCAAGAAATCGTTTTGTTGAAATAAAATTATTGTTATATGTATTTATTTTTGTGTTCAACTTTTATCCATGACTGTAGGTTGTAATCATCATTCGTAAACAACATATTACACAGTTAATTTTTGTCAATAATTTTGGGTTGTATAAGATAATACTTGTTAACATTTTTACTTGGATTTGAGTTCAGGAATTTAGTTTTCCCTTGGAACTTATATTGTATACCTAGTTTATTTTTGTCAGTTGAGTCACTAAAATTTAAGTAAACAGACCTGACCTTGTTTACGAAATTTGATGCAAATATTCATTGCAAATGAAGAATTTTGTTGTGTTATATGTAAGGTGGCAGTCTATCTATAATAAAGAAGGAATAAACAGCTCTTCATTCCTGTCTTAACTGCAGTCTTTGTGGAATCAAATTTAGTTGTGTACAGTTTTTATTTGAGAGGATTTATTTATTTAATTGGAATTACAAAGTGCACTGACTTTTGGACAACATCACTATTTTGTGATATTTGTGAATTCATTCAAGCACACTTTTGGATCATATCATTGTGAAACAGCAAGACTATCGGTACGTTGGCACATTCAAGACCATTGGTACTTCAGCACATTTAAGACTGGAGTTCATTTCGGAATTATCTATAATTTTGGACGTGTGATATAACATTTAAGATTATTTGGGATCTGATTCATAATAATGTAAGTTCCTCTTAAATTCTCATTTTATAACTTAGAGAATTAAATTATTTGGCGAATTTTACAAAATTTGTTGGTTTTGCTTTTCCTGTTACTTAGCTTAAGACGATGGAGTCGTAACAGAAATTGCTGGCCGTCGTCCAAGATGTGAATGTCTTTCAAATGGTTCAGAGAAATTAAATTTGTTTTTGAAATTTAAATTGGCTTTGTTTTGGAATTCTCTGTGACCATGGTAAAATCTTTAATTTCACATCTTTACGAAATCTCTAGCGAAACCAACAAGCATTCACAATGTCATCTAATGCAGTGAACTTTGTTTCAAATCCTACACAGGATAGGTTAGAAAGGACCAGTTGCGTCAGCTTCGCAGACATAATGCTATTACGGTAAAAGCATCTTTGGTAGAAACAAGAATTAAAAAGTAGTTCGGTCCAGTATTTGGTGGAAAAGAATTTCTTTTGATACAAGTGCTTCTGGTTTGATTAGTAAATATGTATCTGGTTCTGAAAAAAAATTAAAATAATAAGATTTTAAAAAAAAAAAAAAAAATGGAAATAGAGTTATGAAAGCTTTAGCCTCAAAATAAAAATGATGGAAATCCAACATCAAAAAAGAGAGAAGAGGAAGGAAGAGAGAGAGAGAGAGAGAGAGAGAGAGAGAGAGAGAGAGAGAGAGAGAGAGAGATATGCAAATTCAGAGAGGAAAAGGAGAGTGAAAGACAGAGAGAAAGAGAAAAGAGAAATGCAAATGCGGTAAGAAGAACGGGAAATGCAATTTAGAATTAGATAATTAGAACTGGCTAGTGGAAAGCACTCTCCCTTTTACTGAGAATTTGAAATGGTCAAGAGAGCGATGAACTTTATTAATAAAAAGTGTAATTATTGGCAAAGCGCGTGAAAACTTCACTTACTGTCAGTACCTCAAAGTGCTAATTATGATATGATTAATTATTGTATCTTGAAGGGTTATGAGTTGGTATCTGAGGCATATCGACAAAGGTTTTAGAATTGTAGAACAGAAAAGGAAAAAACCTAAGTCAAAATTGCAAAAGAAAAAGAACTGTTTGTTAGGTGGTGAACAGCCAAGAAGGTTGATCAAGATTATAATAACCTCAGAAAACTCATGTAAACTGAAGCGTTCAATAATTGCGTCCATAGTGATGTCAAGACTATCTTGATGAGCAAAAGGAGAAAACATTGGAAAATGCTGGTCGTACAATTGATGATTTTTCCTTGATTAACACACTTTCATGGTCAATAAATCCTCCTCTCAGCAGTTTTGCTTTTCTAAAATTATCTCAGTCTCATACGAGTATTCCTAAGTCTCATTCTGGCACAACTCTTATGAATCAAACTTCCGATAAGATTGATCAGAAATCTTTATCTCCTCCTACGAGCAATTATTGTAAGAAAAAAGGGCACGTTATTTCTGATTGCTACAGATTCGAAAATAAAGCAACAGAATCAAGAAAGAGCTATTCCAAATTGTCTTATTTCTAAAAAGTCAAGGTCACGGTTCTGTATTGATTTTATTATGGAGAATTGTGCACCATTCATGTCGAAAGGATCTATATCAGTTATTATTGATACTACCAAGACTAGGATTATTAAAATTTAAATTGACACAGGAGCTTCTCAGAGTCTTTCACTATCAGGTACTTTGTCCTTTTCTAAGAAGTCTTCTTCTAATGAAAGTGTTCTTATTCAGGGAGTAGAGCGCGGCTTTCTTAATGTTCCTCTCCACTGTGCAAATTTGTCATCAGACTTAGTCTCAGGACCGATGACAGTCGGTGCTGTTATTTCTCTACCCATTTTGGATATTCATTTATTGCCAGGCAATGACCTGGCTGGAGATAATGTAGTGATTAATCCTCTTGTAACCGACAAGCCTTGTTTGAATACTAAAGTCGCTTTGTTGAGATTGAAATCCCTGATTTCTACCCTGTTTGTGCAGTTACTACAGTTATGGACAAAAGTTCTGTTGGGAATGATGTTGATCAGGAAATTATTTCTTTAGCTGACACATTTATTGGTTAGTCTTTTGACGAGGCAACTTTTGCTCCTCGTATAGAAATCAAGAGGTATTGATCACAGTGGTTATCTGTCTTCTAATCATTCTCTTTATTCTAATCAAGATGAAACACAACAACTACTCATTGCTGAACAGGAAAAGTATCCTGAGACCTTTTTTGTTTCATACGGATATTAGCGAAATTGAAGCCACAGAAATACCTGTTTGTTATCTTGTTAAAAATCGGGTCCTTTTGGGACAATGCAGACCACGTGAGGTGTCCGCTGGTGGTAATTGGTCATGTAGCTATCAAATTATTGTTCGTCAGTCATATCGACAGGACATTCTTAGTGTAGCCCATGAAACTCACTTGGCTGGTCATTTAGGAATCAATAACACTTATCGCAAGTTTCTGAATCGTTTCAAACTCGAAAATTAAACTTTATGGTTCTAAATAATGTAGATCTTGCCACCCTTGTCAAATGGCAAGTAAATTCAATCAGGGGATACCCAAGCCTCATCTGCAACTTAGTCCTGCACTTGACGAACCATTTAACAAAACAATGGAAGACTGTGCCGGTCCCTTACCTAAGACCAGTTCAAGTAACCGATAATTGTTGACGATAATGTGCGCATCAACAAGATCTCCATAATCAATTCCTTTTATTAATGTTAAAACCAATACCGCAGTAAAAACTTGAATAAAGTTATATTTACGCTGATTGGTCTTCACAAATCTATTCAGTCTGATCAAGGATCCAATTTTATGTTTGGAACTTTCCAACAGGTTATTCATGAATTAGGAATCAAATAGTTTAAATATTCTGCCTATGTTAAGTGGCTTTGGAAAGATTACGTCAAATGTTGAAGAATATAATTCGGTCAATTGCTCTGACACAGGAAAAGATTGGATGGTAGTGTTCATTTATGGTTGTTTGCTGTTGTGGCATCAGTTCATGAATCATTAGGATTTATTCCTTTGGAACTAGTTTTAGGACATACTGTCCGTGGACCATATGAAGCTATTAAATGAGAAACATCACTGAAATACAGATTCCAAGATCAATCTTCTTGATATTCTCTGATTTCGAATATACGCTGTTGATGGTTTGTGAAGTAGCACTCTACTAAGTCAAAAATCAAATTAAGGTTTGGCAGAACTTCAAAAGAAAGAAGTTTTAAACCTGGTGATAGAGTTATGGCTCTCTTTCCCGTATCTCAAAATCCTCCTCAGGTTACGCATTATGGTCCTAGTGCAACTGAAAAGAAAAGAAAATGATTAAATTACATCATTAATTCTCCCGTGAGTTGGAAACAGTAACAACTTTGTCATATAAATAAGGTAAGGGAGTATTTTGGTAGAGATAGCCCTGTTAATCATGTGGTCAATTTAGTTGTATATGTTCCACACATTGGAGATGTAAACGATAGAATGCAGTCTGACTGTAGTAACTTTCCACAAGAAAAGAGTGAACTAAAACAGCTAGTACGGAATATGAGCACTTGTTTCATGATGTTCTAACACAAACAAATAAAATCTACCATAATGTTGAAATTGTACATTTTACACTTGTGAAACAACATAGTTACAGGATGAATCCTCTCAAAAATGTTTGAAAAAGAGAATATCAGTATTTGTTAGAGATTGATTTCATAGGACCAAGTAAAAGTAACTGGAGTTCACCATTTTTTTTTGTGTGTGCCAAAACCAGATAATACTTTCCGTACGAGTTCTGAGAATAGAAAAGCCAACAGTTTCTCCAAAAAGGGTTCTTTTCACATGCCAAGAATCGATAACTGCATTGACAAAATTGGAAATGCAAACAATTTCACCAATTCTAAACTTTCGTAAGGATTCTGGCAAATTAAAATCTCGGAAAGAGCAAAAGAAATGTCAGCATTTACGACACCAGATGGACTTTAGCAACATAAAGTGATGCTTATTAGTATGAAAAATTCCCCTCAACATTCTAGTATTTAACGAAAATGATGAAATCTAATCTGGATAACTGTGACGGACACATTCATGACCTCTTCTTCTACAACGGCATCTGGAAAGACCACTTGGAAACTATTCGGAAATTCTTTGATCGATTCAGTGATGCAAATCTGACAATTAAATAAGTTAATTATGAAAAAGTAATTAAGTAAGTTAAATTAGTTTTGTTGTGCTAGTATTATATTTTAAGACATATGATGGGACACGGTCAAGTTAAAGCTGTAGAAGTGATGGTCAAGGTTACTTTGAATTCCCAGCGCCAATAACCAAATGATACGATTTTTGGGTAGGACTGGATGTTATCGGAAATGTTGCTAAAATTTATCTAAAATTGCTGGACCACTGACCAATTTGTTGAGTAAGAAATGCAAGTTTCATTGGTCTGACAAATATCAGGAATATTTTGATAAATTAAAGGCCATGCTTAAGAGTGTACCAGTTCTTTCAATTCCAATGTTCAGTCAATTATTTAAAATGTCTCCTGATGCAAGTGATGTAGTGGTTGGTGGAGTATTGTTTCAAGAAGACCAAATGAAGTGGATCATCCAGTATGCTATTTTTATATTAAGAAATACCGAAACAACCACCAGAGATGTTACTTCACAATCGACAAGGATTGTTTGGCTTTCATTATGGCCTTGCAAAAATTCCTCCGATTATTGTATTCAGTGATCACTATCCCCTTCCTTTCCTTAACAAAATGAAAACCAAAAATCACATATTACTGCGGTGGAATGGGTTACTGCAAGAATACAACATTAACAAGAATACAACATTGACATTACGCATATCAAGGGAAACGATAATCTTATTGCATATGCACTTTCAGGTGTATCGAAGTTCTATATTACTCCATGCGCCCTTATATATATATATATATATATATATATATATATATATATATATATATATATATATATATATATATATATATACTATATATATATATATATATATATATATATATATTGTTACGTGTAGGCTCGTACAAAAGTAACAAAAGAGAAGAGTGAAGTCAATAAGCTTTGTAAATTTTAACAAAATAATTTATTTCCCTAGAAAACATGGTAAAAATATGAAATAGGACTTACGGTTTGTGAAATTAATCCAAAAATTAATCCTAGAATTCAAAAATTATAAGTCCTATCACTGAACAGTTCTAATTGAATCCAGGTTCGAATCTCTATGAAGTTCCAATATGGAAGGCGATGACATCAGATGAGGTCGTTGTACTGATGGCAACAGTTCCTCGTTGAAACACAATTTATAATGTTCTGTTTAAAATTCCAGAATAAATTGCCACCGAATGTCTTCCTCCCGGAATTTTACTAAAAAAAAAAAGAGCACTTGTGTAGTTTTCTAGAGAATAAATTATTAAATTCCAAAAAATAGATGAACTTCAGAACAAACTGGCAACAACAATAAAAACCTATTGAGCCCTCAAGGTTTTAAATACGACTGAACCAGAAAACACTGCGATTGAGAATTAAATCCAACTAAAACGTAATTTTGACACTCGTGATGGGTCACATGATCACTTACTTTGTCCAAACAGCGCAGTAAAAAATATGTCAATTATCACGTAGGCTAGAATAGCCCTATTTAAGAATCAGATTCCCACGTTGGAAATGAATTTAAAAACGAAACTGTTTACAACAGACTAACACGTGGGTTGAACACGACCTTGGTAATGACCAATCATTTTCGCTTATTGTTTACAAAACGTCTCAACCAAGGTGAGCTAAAAATACTGATAATGTAATACCTTTTACGTTCAAATCAGGTCAAAACATAGAAGTGATTTTTCAGAAAATAGTCAAATCCCGTAAAAATTCTCATTACAATAAAATGTAATGAAACAAAAATAAAATAAAAAAGAATTTAAAACTAACACACAAGTAATTAAATTACATATACGTAACACATTTACATTCTAATCAGAAGTGAATTTTCCGAAAAAGAAGATTCAAATCCAGTGAAAATTATCATTACAATAAAATGTAATGAAACAAAAATAAAATAAAAAAGAATTTAAAACTAACACACAAGTAATTAAATTACATATACGTAACAATATATATATATATATATATATATATATATATATATATATATATATATATATATATATATATATATATATATATATATATATATATATATATATATATATATATTTATTTGAGTAATTCATGACTAACATGTTTAAGAAAGTTTTATTTTGTAAATCTTTCTTTTTCTTTATAAGGGGAGGTATTACGTATATTTAATTTTTGTTTGTTTGCTTTACCTTTGTCGGTGATTGAGGATAGAGGCTTAGTGTGTATCTGTATTTTTTTTTCATGTTTATAAGTTATAAATAGGTTGTTTATTTGAACTTTAGTTCAAGACCTAGCCTTGGTTATGACTGTTGAAAGTTTTGGAAATTAATTTGTTCACGTTTTGCTGTAAATTTCCATTACGATGACTGGATTTTTCAGAAAATGCTACTGCGATATCGGTCAAGTGGGAATTACATGAAAGAGGATTAGTCAATAAAGTCTTAATTCCTATTTTAATATCGCGTGTGAAATTCTGATGTACGTACATAAACAAAGTCTGGTTGACGATTGCTACCTGTAAACAAGTTCACTTTGATTAGACAAAATCCATTTAAAATGAACATTTTATAATATGGCCGGAAGGAGAATTGAAGCGCGAAATAATTGAAGCGCAAAAGATCGCTCTTTTGATTTATTAAGCTGTCTAAAATGTATGATTTAATCAAATGAAAATTCTTATTAGTTGTGGGCAAAAAAGGTTTAAATTCCAGATGCATCTTTATTTTACGTGCAATTCACTATAGTGTTATATTAATTATATTATTCATTGAAATTAAATATATATTAAAATCAAAATATAATGGGGTCCAGTTTGAAGATTAGAGCATTTTCCAAACGCAATTCATGGTTTATCTGCAATGACCAAGACTTCCCAATAAAACGTGGCAAGAAAGGCCGGTGTCACTGGGGCAGAGTTCTATGGTTGGCATGGTAAAACACAGGTCCGCCGTCTGGCCAAGTGTCTTACACATGATCTGGTACGCAGGCTTACGGCCTGTAGCTTCTGGGATATAGGCCAGGCCCTGAAGTTGAAATAGAAATTACGATTTTAGTTGTACATTTTCGTAAATGGAGTTCCTAATTTGTACAGTCTTCCCTATGTAATGTTGGTATATTAAATTGTGATCCGCCTATGGCGTATTCATACCCATATAGTTATGTACAGTTATTTTGTTACGCGCATGGGGCCTCTCTACCGAGGGAATCAAACACCTGCGAAGTTTGGCTGGAAGTCTCTTATTTTCCCTATTTCCATGGATTTCAAGAAAACAGTTGTCGTCAACTGGAAGATTCCATAATCCGCATACACTAGAAACAATTCTCTCTAATCAACCAATGACCACAGATAACGTAACTATAACTGCATATTTGCAAAGCTTCTCATTGTTTCACATTGCGTAGCTTCTCCTTGTTTCACATTTGCATGGCTCACCACTAAGCTTTTCGCAGCCAAACATTTATACTTCCGATTTCATCTCAGATTCAGTCAAAAACAGTCTCGAACCTCATTACACTCTCACCATAAAGGCATGACTCCGTCCCAATTATTCTATGGTAAAAATCGGTATCTGTCATGAATATTACTCACTGAAAGGCACAGCCAAACAACACCTCTAAATTAAGATAGGAACTACTTGGCGACATGACAACCGGAAACATTTTATCCTGCTCTGACCCCATCTCAAGCTACTAAACACGTATACCATCTTATGAGACTAATCCATTCCATCATAATGTCTTGCGAATACTGTACATTATGAGGTCATTTCCTAGAAATTGGCTAATTATTCGGACTCGGTGACGTACCAAGGGTAAATGGCCCCAGGGACCAGTTGGGTAAATGGCGCCCCGGGCGACGATGATGGCACAAAGGGCCAGAATAAGAGGCCCAAAGCCGGGAAAGGGTTGTTTGGAGGTGGCTTGTGTCCCCTCCCGCCAGCTAAGGGATTTGGAGGAGTGCTATGAGTTTCCCCAGCGGGACCCGGACCAGAGCCCTGGCCGCCAACAATTTTTCTGGAATGTAATGCAATTTAGTGGCTTTCCTTGGCATCTAACTTCTTTCATCCACGCAAGACAATCAAGCACCATTTTATGCATGTCTGTCATTTCTACATTAGGACCATTAATTTCGCCTCAAACACATTATTGTTAAGTATGTACATAAATTTTAAAAAATCGATTTATTTATGGACTTTCGATTTATTTATGGACTTTCGATTTATTTATGGACTTTCGTTTCAATTTCGTTAGCTTTCTGACGAATGGAAAAGGTACTTTTTATTGGGATTATTCGGAATAGCATTGTCTCATTCAAATAAATAACGACTCACACAATTTTGTTTCCGTGTTACGAGCCTGCTGTGAAAGGACTTATATATCATTTTGAATGATATACATTATTTACACACATAAGTATGTACTAGCAAAATAATACTTTGTACATTTATTCTTCTCGTGTATAAAGACTAGCTTGATCAGGACTCGAAAACACGTATTTGAACAGTATATAACGTGGGTAATTATGTGAAGAACCTTTCATAGCGCATGCACGAGTCATTTTTCTTGTTATTAATTAAATGAAGTTAACTGAGAAACACAATCCTTGAACAACAATCGCTGTAACTTTTTGAAGTTTGAAGTCATCGATCACTACCGAACGCAATACACATCTGGCAATACACACAGGATTCAAACCAAATCCCAACTGAGAAAAAATTAAATGTCGATATTAAAGAAATCGGCATTATTTGAAATTAACGACATCTGCAGGCGTTTACAAATATATAATCCCTTATACCCCTTCCCATAATTCTAAATACTAGTGGCTATTTTAACGGATTTGTGCCTAACGATTGTATTGATCAATGTCTGAATCATTCTCAATAGCTGTGACGTGAAGGACTCACAGTACTAATTCAGTTCACCGTAATAAACCTATGCAAACACCGTACTAAAAATTCAATAACTTCAAAGTTTTGAGTGCTTATGATCAAAACTATATTTATCAGTATAGATGCATCCTGGATGACAGCTTCTGGATCTACATGTGTTTGAAAGATGAGCTTTCAATTCCGCACCAAAGAGTCAGGTGCAAATTTCAGTAATGAGTGTTCCAAACTTAAGTCTGTTAAAGGACTGAAATTCCATCAATAAAACAATGTCTCTATTTTTTCAGTTACAGACAGGATAAGCTCTCAAAGGATTATATTTTTTTTTTTTTACAAAACTATATCTTTCATTATCAACCAGTCCTGTCCAGCCAACCAATATATACTCTATTTTGTCTTCACCCATTTCCAGACTGGTCCCCATTCTTCCATACAGTTAGTATCGTGAGTCCTGAAAAAGGATTGCCAGTAGGGGGAGCGCCGAAGGATAGCGTAGCAGTTGGTTCATGAAGCACACGCTGGTAGCATAAATGAGTTTCCAAACTCTTGTTATACGGATGCATTAAGTAATTTGCCGAAAGGTCGGGATTCAAGAGTAACAAATTTACACACACAACTGTGGTCATTTTCGAAAAAAATAATTAACAGCTGTTTTAGCGACCCAATACCTCTGGCGCCCGGGGCAACCGCCCCCTCTGCTCCCCCCCCCCCTTGTTAGTAAGCTATTTGTCGGGTTGAGAAATATCTCCCCAACACCGACTTCCCATAATCAAACAACTAATCACAAAATCCAACAAAGCTATAAACGGAGACGTAAACTGTGGTTAATAGACATGTAATATACTGTTGGTATTTTAAATTGTAAATCGTCTGTGGCGTATGAATACGGATACAATTATGGTTTTCAAATAGCATCCTCTATAGATCAGTGATAAATTTTCACTTATTTAAGCCATAAAATTTTCAGAGGGAGAGGGAGTTCTTGGGGGATTAAAACAAACAAAAAATATCAAGCCCTCAAATAGCTTGAGGAAAAAAAATATTCTTGTTCCGATTATCGCAACAAAATATATCTGTTTAATTAGTTGCAAAAATAACTTAGCTGGAGGTAAAAGCGAAACATATCCCTCGTGGAAAGATAATCGTAGCCCCCCCCCCCCCAAACAAAATGCTCGATCACTAAGAGGTCAAACTAGAAAAATAAATTTCAATCTTTCCTGCTTCACCGCTCTCTCTCTCTCTCTCTCTCTCTCTCTCTCTCTCTCTCTCTCTCTCTCTCTCTGTTGGCCGGTTTGTCTCTCCGTTTCACTCTCATAGGTCAACACAGAGACAGAAAGACAGAAACAAAGAGATGGAGAGTATAAAAGAATCTTAATGGAGAGTAACAAATCGATGGTAAGACATAATAAAGACTTAGATGAACTGCAAATAACTTTAGTCTTTAATTACCTCGTGTTTGCTAGTCATTTCGGGACGCTAACACTCCAATGAATGTAGCCTTTTACCTTTTTTAAATTACTTTTTATTTAATTAATCAATATGAATGAAAATATGAACTTATGCAAAGAAGCAAACTATTTCCAAAATGACTGTGAATAGCTGCAACTCGCTAGTGTCCGTCCTGAACTGATAAACAAATCAAAAGGCGGTATCTAGTAAAATGTGTGTCTCCAATAAGTGTCGTGTAGTGGAATGCGCAGACTTCATAAGCTCCAGTGTTTTTCAAAACCTTTCACTTCCATTTAGGTATTTTGGAATTGCTGACTAAATGCAAGATTTACTTACCTCTGAAACCAAAGAGGTAGACAATGTACAATAAGAACTCACCTCTGAAACTGATTATTTGACAATGGAAGTGCTCCAATGACCAAGAACACATTTTACGTTTTGCAAATAACACACTTTTATGAAGAATTTTACTAAGTTTAAATTAGAATCAAAAACAATGTTAGACTGACTTTAGCATGTAATGACAACAAAATAAAGTTAAAGGGAAACGTATTTTTGAACTGTTTTCTTAGACTCTTGACATACATACGTGTTCGGCGCGCAGGTCGGCGTAACACTAATATCCAAAATTTGATAATATATCGCCTGACAGCACAGTCGCTTACTTAGTGGCGATGGTACAGAGAGGCAGAGTGCCTAGCAGAGAGCACCCTACTCATCAAAATGGGTTACCTCCCTTTGAAATAGATACCTCCACTACCACAAGGATGTAAATTTGGGGGTTAAATGCCAGTAGAAGATACCGTTACTCTTTGTTGAACTGCATTACATATAGTTCATGTTGCATTTTCTGCGATCTTTTCACTATAATGGATTTAGTGCAGAATGTGATTTTACCCAATGCAATGGAGGAAAATGTAAGAAATTCTTTACTGATGACATTACTGATGACATTATTGCGCGGCAAAGACCAAAATATACCGATACCGTTACAATCAAGCGCATCTAAAACGTCTTACATTGTTTGTTCAGGCTTCGTTTTTTTTTATTGGCTTTCAGTCTGTGTTAGTAGATATTCGATAGGATGTACTAAGGTTTAGATGACCCTTTGGTCAAAACAACCTTCAAACACCGATATTTTCCGGAAGAGTGTCATCTTTGAAGACGATCGGAACATCGCTCGGCCATTTCCGCCAGGTCTTGAAATAACCTCGGAAGTAGTTGTAGGAACACACATCAATTTGATGTGTTTGGTGATTAGCCTGTGGCGGAGTATACCAGATATATCACGACAGCAAAGGTCTACGTTATTCCGATTGCGACTTTGTCTCCTTCCGCCGCCATTTGTTCCATGTGAACGAAAATAGTTCAGAATATAGTTCTCAATGACGACGAATTACATCCGAGCATTATTTGATGATGTGACGGAAATGGCTATGTGATGTTCAGATCGCTGTGAAGAGGGTGAGAAATCACACGAAGGAGGGAACCTGACTAAATGTTCGGTGCATCATGTAGAGAAACGTTAAGTACTTCACTGACATGGAGGATGGTAGTTCTTTGTGGTTTTACGAGCATCGGAAGTGTGACCCAGTTCACAGCGAATAGCTGTAATCGATGCAGAACTGTATTTTCTAGCGGACGTACTCGTCAGCGATGTAAAAAGTTTACTCCCTCCGTCAATACACAGTTTCCTTCAATCAATCTTAACTCCGTTGGAAATGAATATGTATGCTATAAATAAAATATATGTATAGTATATACGTTGTCAACTGAACTAGTATCTTTTCTACTGTCATTGTGGCTAACTTTTTATATTCTTTTATCGTAAACATATTTCTTACATTAATTCTTCAGGTAGGAATAGCGTGATACCAGATCAAAATATATATGAATCTGCTAATCTTGAATTACAGTTCTCTACACAATTGTCATAGTATATCAAATAATAATAATAATAATAATAATAATAATAATAATAGAGATCTTTGTATAGCGCCTAATCTTTAGAAGCTCTAAGCGCTTTACAACATTTGACAACACTTAAAAAACATATATAATGATATGATTACAAAATTAAAAACAAACACCACGAAAGTAGAAACAGAAAATATACTGTAAATATTTAAGGCAAGGATACATTATTAGGTCTTTAAGTCTGTTCTTGCAGTTGAAATAGGTGAGTTTTAAGAGCGCTCTTGAATGAGATCACTGTGTCTTTGTGTCTAAGTGCGGTGGGCAATTCGTTCCACGTTGCTGGGCCCTGGTATGCAAAAGAGCGTTGTCCATATGATTTCATCTTCATAGTGGGAATAATGAGAATACGAGTGTCAGAAGAGGAACGTAAGCATCTTGCAGGTGTGTACACATGGGTGAGGTCAGATAGGTATGTTGGACTGGAGCCCGTCAGTGAAACATAGCACAGAGAACAAATTTTGTGTTCAATTCTGGATCGTATGGATAGCCAGTGTAGGGTACAGAGCAGGGGAGAGGCGTGCTCTGATCGTGGTACTCTAAGGATGATCCGAGCAGCTGTATTTTTAACTTTTTGAAGTTTCTGAAGTAGATATTGAGACGAACCAGACAGAATTGAGTTACAGTAGTCAAGTCTTGAAA
>JAECUM010037815.1:0-14003 GCA_016617855.1 Megalonaias nervosa
TATATATATATATATATATATATATATATATATACATGAAAATGCTCTCTCTCTCTATATATATAGTTTTAATGTACTACTAAGTAATAATCTATTTGATGGACATCAGCTATACCGCGGGCGAGGGTTAGCATTGCACTTTAAGCAAATTAGGTCAATCATGATTTGTGAACGACTATGCTAGGAAATTATGCTCTTGTGCATGATGTACATCAGAAAATGGTTGTATCCTGTATATCATACCGATGATTCAAATTAAACAACAGTAATAGAGGATTGAGCAACAGGATTAATTATATTTTGAGCTCTCGTCTCATTAATAATGCTTCTTTTTGTAGGACAATATAGTTGATGTAAGTGATGAAAAAGATGAATCAAGACATTGAGGCATTCAGTGTGGCTTTGTACCATGACATCACAACTTAGTTATTAGTCTCTCTACCCAAGTAATGAAACCATAAATCAGACAAATGTTTCAGAGTCATTACCTTTCTTGCTGCGTTCAATAGAATCATAACATGCTCCTGCTGAAATGACATTCATATACTTCATTTCAATCCAGCCATGCAGATTACTACAGTGATCACATGTAAATGAAACTGGCTGTTGTAGGAGCTGGGGGATTGGGGGACACTTAGACACTTAAGATTACATAATCCTATTATTGATTAACACCTAAAATATTGCATTTCTGTTGATAAATATTACATTCTCCCCATATGTGTTTATGCTTACGAGAAGATTTTTCCAACAAGCGTGTCACATGAACAACCATATTTGAATGACAGCGTAAGATCTATATAATGAGCTATGAAATGCAAATGAAATACACTCTTCATTCGTTACTGAATTACATGTTGATGACAGAAATTATGCATATTTTTTTTTTGTCACAGTATTGCTAAATTTTTAACGGTGTTCTGATTGTGTCCTTTTAGCGTAATATATTTTACTGAGTAGACATAACATACATGCAAATCATAACAAATTCACCAGATCTTACAAGTTCATCTCCATTAACGAAGACAATCAGATGACAAGTAGAAAACAACAGATATGCTACTGTTCGTAAGTTCCAATCAGTATAATCTTTTTTCAACATACAAGCACACAGCAGCATGAAACAAATCTATGATGTTACTATCCGTCAATCTGAAACTCATATTAGCCTACAATTTTCAGAAGTCCTTCCCTCTGAAGATGACTAGAATGGATTGGGAAGAGTCATTAGGGAAGCTAAAATATACTATTGTCTGTGCAAAAAGTTAAAAGTTGTTCTCTGTCACATTTGATTATTTTTGCACAATTATGATTGGGACAAGTGATATAAGAAAGTTATGCCCATTGTCAGAGAAAGGGAAAAACGTGTTTGTGAGGTCATTTTGGTTCAGATATCTGCCTGGCAAAATGATTGGAAAAAAAAAATCTGTTTCTATCGGTACAATATCATTCTTGCAAGTCCATAATGGTCTTGTTTTGTATTTTCTCTGACATTTTCAAATGATGATACTAAAATCTAATCTGATTTCATATTTAAATGTACATGTGAATTCTATTTAACCTGAAAACTAATAATGAATATTTAAAGACACATTTCAGTGTTACTTAAAGAAAACGTTCATTAGTAATCTAGACTATTGTAGTAAAACTTCCAGTGGAAAACCACTGTCAAGAGAAACCAAGTTCTTCATGAACAGATTTATTAATTATATAGTGTTGTGACCTGTTAAGAGAAACCACCTATCTTGAGAGACTAACATTTTGGGGCAAAATGGGTAATGTATCAAGACAGATTTTATTGTGCATTGTCTTTTGGCTTATTACAGTAATGTAGAAAATGTGAGCCTCAGCAAAGTCTCAGACCCAGAACCATCATATCAAAGCATACCCAATACCCATCTCAACTGTGTAAATTCTCCCGTAAATGTTCCTGTGAGATCAGGACATATGATACTGAATGTGTTGTTGCTTATACGAAACTAGGGCATTGTGTGGGAGGTTTGGTTCGTATGCATCTATGAACATGCATATATGTATATGTAAGAGAAAGCTAAAAGAGCTCGCCTTTATCATTCACTGCCATCTCACCTATATCTGCACGGATTTGAGTCTTGGGCTCGGCCAATGTACGTTATGTGAGAACGCATGCCAGTAGCAATCCTGTGGGTCGGTGGTATTTCCAGCACTTTTCCCGGGTTCTTCCTCTGCCAGTTAAACCAACCTTTAAGTATAGCATATAATGGGCTAAAATGGCATTAAACGACAGCAACTATAAAAGTTGCCTTACAAAGTTATAATGGTTTGTGTGGTCTTGTAATTTGTAGTGTGTATGCTTGGGTATTATCTTGCAATGGAGATCATAAGTCCACAAAACTATTGAGAAATAGAAACATCCGTATCGTAGTATTTGTGTTCCATGGAAGGAGAAATAGGCAAACATAAAGATAGAAGTCAAGTACATTTAAGTGAAATATGAAAATCACGTGGGTATTGCTGCAATTCGTCTAGGTGATTGAGAGACAGAGTGTGTTGTGATCATAGATGTAACAGGTCTGAATATTATTCATATGTCATGTAAAGCCATCCATCATGCATTTAGCTGTACTGGTCAGAGGCCAGATGAGCTTATGTGATGGTTTTTTTTTTTGGTTTTTTTTATGTTTTTCTTTGTGCATCTATCTGGTAGCACAAATTTGTTATTGCTACGTCTCCTTAACTACTTGGAAGATTGCCATGAAACGTTATACATATTCTTCTCATTGTCTGGATGGTCCTGAATGAAAATGGTACTGCTGAGACATCCGATACAGACATCTTGAAAATCTTGGTATCACTACTCCTTCTAAATGGTGTATTATATTAACATGATATGTTCAGTACTATGTTTCTTATGATGTCTAGTTGGTGTTAAATAAAAATAGCGCCTATGTGACATCCACACCGAGATCGTGGCAGCCATGTTGAACATCTCATCATTGCTCTTGTAATTGGAATACATTTTAAAACGCGGTTTTCAGTGAAAATAATTCGCATGTCTAGTTTGTCTTTTTTAAATGATGCTGATCTGCTTTTCAATATGGATGCTACAATGTCTATTTTAAAACTCTTGTTATTGCTACTTCTCTTGACTGAATGGTCATATCAATATAGGATTTTCAATAAAAAAATATTGTATGATTTTTAGTTATTCCTAATCTGACCTCCATTATGTTAGCCATAACAGCCATTATCAAAATGTTGCAGTCGCAGCGCCTCCTGAATGGAATTACTTACTGACATGGATTTTCACAGAAGAACCTTGTTTAATGTCGTGTTGGTCCTAGACGAAAATGGTACTGATTTGAAAACAAGTATGGCTGCCATCAGTCATTTTGAAAGTCTTTTTTGATCACTACTCCAGCATGGAAAGCAATATGGGCATGAGATTTTCCCAAAAAAGACTCCTTATGACATGTAGTTGGCTATAAATGAAAATGGTGATGATCCGACATCCAACATGGCCACCACCACAGTCATCTTGAAATTGTTGTTTTACGTACTTCTTCTGAATGCATAATCACATTGACATGAATTTGTTTTACTAAAAGACTTCATTTGATGTCTTGTTGGCCTTAAATGAAAATGATGCTGATCTATGGTCAATCTTGCTGCCACAATGGCCATCTCGGAAACCTTGTTATTTCTAACCCTAATGAATGGATGGTCATGTCAACATGCTTTTGATTAAATGACTTTATACGATGTATAGTTAGTCCTAAATGAACATGGTACCTATGGCCAAAATAGCAGCCATCATGAAAATCTTGTTATCACTACTGCAAAATGAGAATCCTATTGACATGATGTTTTTACCAGAAATACTTCTCATGATGTGCTATTGGTCCGAAATAAAAATGATGCAGATCTAAAATCTGATATGGCCTCCACAACGGCAAACATTTTAATCTTGTTATCACTAATTCCCCTGAATGAATGGTCATATCCGAATGAGATTTTACGGAAATATTTCTTATACTGGCATGTTTCTCGTTATTAAATTATGTTGATCTGAAATTAACTATGTTGTCATCTTGAAAATTTTTTCACTGATTAAATTTAAAAAATATCTGGAGATGGGGATTCCAGCAGTTAACGCTTTTTGGTGTCTAGCTGGTCCTAAATGAAAATGACTGATCTTCAAATATGACCAACGCTGTGGCAATCTTAGAATATTGTTATTTCTACTCCTAGTTGATGGATGGCCACATAAACAGGGGATTTTGGAAAATAAACTTGTGACACCTAGTTTGTTCTGAAAGAAAATGATGCCTATGACACATTCAATATGGCTACCATTATAACTGTCTTTAAAATCTTGTCACTTGTCTCTTGCAAAAGCATATCAGTCATGACTATATATTTAATAAGCTTTTTTTTCTTTTACCTCAATATATGATCCCAGCAACAAAAATCATAGTTGTAAGGTGGATATAAATTATACTTTGTTGAAATAAAGCACCGAAGATTGCATTTCAAAGATTCCTTTTGGCTTTTACTCCGTCACTGCATTAAAAGATACCGATCCAGTAAAAGTAAACAACAGATTTAAATAGGTAAGTTTCACTTTACACAGAATTACTAAGTTAGGCAATGATCAAACTAACAGTGTTCAGATTTATTTAGCATGAACCACACTTTACAGAGATATACTAAATCAGCAGTGTTGAAAATCATAGAATTCAGATTTAGATAGCTGTACCATACCTTACAGAATGATACTGCTATATGCTGTGCAATTAAAATAAATCTGTGTTTCAAGTCTTTTTACAAGGAAATTGTAATTAGTGCTGGTATATACAAGTTACGGCAAAGTTATGTAGATTGAAGGCGTTGCCAAAATCAAAGGTTTGAATGTATTAGATAGCTGTTTATCCTAACCTATTTATATTTGAAAGCATAATTATTTTCACATAAATTTGCAATTCTAAATTTGTTCTCTTAATGCTAAACATGTAGGAGAAAATAAAATCCTCATGTTCAATGAATTATGTATGTATGTATGTATGTATATAAATATATGTGTGTGTGTGTGTGTGTGTGTGTGTGTGTGTGTGTGTGTAGGTATGTAGGTATATTCGTATTGCTACAACTCAAGGTTCTTAAAGTATGTAACAAGAAAGAGCGATAACCAACAAGTTTCCTATAATTTTAAATACATTTATTTCCCTCAAATACAAAATTATTGTTGTGGGGTTGAACGCCAATTTTCAACAAACGATAGGCTATACATGGTGGCCAATGTAACTGGTGGAGGAGGAACCCAGGAAAACCCCAGGAAGAACCATTGACCCATGGGAAACTACTGGCGAGCTTTCTCATGTAACCACTCATGCCGAACCTGAAACTTGAAAGTTGAGATGGCAGTTATCCGCAACGGTGGGTGCATTGGTCAAGCTAGGCTCCAAAAGTACAAAGCAGCAGCAAGTACGGTGGGAGTCACCTTGGTCTACGCTTTTTTTGTCCTTTGATGCGCAGGTGGTGGAAAGGGGCAACACAAAAGTTTGTCGGTCTGGAAAACATTTTAAATTATGTCACACAGCTCAGCACCTTTGCTGCTATGACATGTATATGTTATCGCGTAAACAAATGTGATAGTTGTATCATCACAGACAAAACATCACACTTATCGAATGCACCCGCTTGCAGTTCTATTGATTTCTCCCCACGCGTTCAACATTCCAAAAGCATTATTTAGTTTGATGCATCAACCGGAAATACACTGGCTACGGATTACATCACTCATTCTGGGAGAGTAAAGTTGAATCTTTCAGTGTAAAATATGTCTGTAATCTATGCTGAAAAATTGGATTGACCTCAGCCAGATTTAGACAAACTTGCTCACTGTCTCAATATGAAAGAACATAATTTTAAAGGGTGTCAGCCAGACAAGAAATGCAATGATTTTTGTTTCATATTGGGCTATGTTAGGTGATGTACGATTCATTTGTTTGCAGCGTGGGTTACTTTCTATATTAGTTCTTTTGATCTATGTGTAGCTGGTTCAGGGGCGCAACTGGATAAAAGGCTGATAGTGCACTGATAATGAAAGACATTGCATGTTCGAGCAACGTTTGGGAATTTGTTTCTATATTGCTTGGAGTTTGGATAGTTGCATATATGAACTGAAACTTTGATGAATATATCAATTGATATTAATCATTACTAGACCCATATTTTCCTTGTGAAATAATGAATTAACATTGATTAGTACACGTTGTTTGACACTGAAAACAACATATGCCACAGTTTAATATGGCATGAATGTCTGTAATCTCAATTTATACCATATATTAAGCATTTGAGCTTTACTGTCCCCTTTCATGGAATCATTGTACAAGCTAAATCGCATATAAATATGTGAAAGGTGCTAATTTTTTCATCCAAATCTAACTACATGGTAGAAACATTTGCAAAAATACATCAGCAAAAACAAAGGTTATTGTACACTATCTTGTGAACGTAAACATGTCAACCAGATTGAATCATCCATGTCTGAGACCGACATAGACTTTGAAAAAGTGGTTACACTTGATTGTATTATTGATAAAATTCGAGTTGAAGCGGAACAACAAAATGAGAAATGGTACATTTGCCTCTAACCAGGCAAAAATAACATGCAATTAAAGAAACGCTCGATTGGGATATATATATATATATATATATATACACCTCTCGGCTCATGGTTGGATACAAATAAAATTTGCCGATACATATGGAGCATAAATATCTGCATAAAGTAATGGCAGATCTAGGGAGAGATTTACGACAGGATATTGCTCGTCATCTCATGGGCAATGCTCGACCGCTGCAAGAGGCAGGATTTTGGAAAACAAATTTTCTCTATTCTATCCAAGGTTGAATGAATCTCTGTACGAGTTGATCGAACGAGTCAGAGGAATCCTAAAGGGGATGCCAAGAAGCTCTTTTCTTCGTATGCTCGTGAGCGAGTAGAAAATGTTGACTGGACGACAAATCATCACCATGCAGCAGCACAAAAAGAAACTGCGAGACAAGTTTAGGGCGCTCACGGGATAAACCGCTTAACCTTTGAAACTTCTTCGACTTCATCTCGATATCATGAGCCGATCACGACGAGCTGACACCAAGAAAAACTACTCAAAATTGATCCACAGGCTCTTCAACAACAACGCGCTAAAATCACGAGGGCGGCAAAAGAATTGTACACAACTGTGGATGCAGAACTACGCGCACACACAACCATCAAACTTTGAGTAGCTCTCAGCTTTCATTTTATGCGAGCCATTGATCAAAAGAGCATCGACGCGTGGATGAAATCCGAATCGTTAATCGTTTATCGCAGTGACGATTTTAGTCACATCGTCGACATCGCAAGGTCATTTATCCAACGTCGCATCAAGAGTCATGGATCTTTTCCAGAATCAATTCGGTCTCGATTCAAACTTAAAAATTTACACCAATGTCCGGTAGTAGCAAGTACGCCTTCCACAGCAAATCGTCATACATCAACGTCAAAAATATGACCATTTCTGTCACGTGTGGTTGATCATTTCCGCGAAACATCCCACTGAAGATCATGTTGATCGCGTCTGTAACTACAAGCCGCTTTTTAAAACCGTATGCACCACTGGGATCACCTTTCCGGCGGCGGTCAAAGACGTCCCTAAACCTGAATCGTTCAATTATGGACTCTCTATCAACGTTTTTTGGACTTTGTGAAAAGAAAGCTGGCGATAAACAATTTATCGTCTATCCCATGCTGGTCTCCAATCAGCCTCGCATCACAGCATCAATTTACTTTATTAAAAAAACCATTTCGTGTTCATCAAAGACCACTCTTTCACCCAAGTGGAATATAAACATGCCCCATGCGCGATTGGATATAAAACATGCAGTTCCGCCGATGAAAGTTTGTCTTCAGCATACCGTCAGCATTAAGGCGAGCATTGTGTCATCTGGTTCTTTGAGCAAATCGTGGCTAAATAAAAACGCATGAAGGACCTCCGAAAAAATCCAGCAACAAAGATTCCACTAACGCCACAACAATTGCGACAATACAAAGCAGATTATCGATGCCACATCTGCGAAGATAATTTTAAGCCACATGATAAAAAGATCATTGCCATATCACCTTTCAATATCGAGGAGCTGCTCATGCTGATTGCGATCTACGCTTCAAAGATCTGGTGATCGCGCATAATCTAGGAGGGTATGATGGACATTTTATCGTCTCAGTGCTCAACCATCCCCGCATCAAACAACTTCGCGCCGAGGCCGGAACCCAAATCAAATGCATCCCCAACAATTTTGAAAAATACATGTCGTTCTCGATTGTTCCTTTCCATTTCATCGATAGTGCTCGTTTCATCCCGGCGTCACTGGACGAACGCGCTGGAAACTGTCCTAAGTTACACTCCTCGAAAAGTGATTTGGCGTCAAAAGCTGATTTGCTCAAGCATAAAGCAATTTATCCTTACAAATACATCGATGCGTGGTCGAGATTCGATGAAACACCGCTGCCATCCCAAGACGTCTTTTTTTTCCATCTGCACCTGTCAGGGATCACCGACGATGAAAACCAATACGCGAACAAGATATGGAACGAATTCCACTGCAAAAGCTCGGAGATTATCAAGACATCTACCTCAAAACGGATGTGCTCCTGCTCGCGGTGGTGCCTGATTATTTCAGACACACGTGCAGACCATTGCCAACTCAATCCACTCTGGTAAGTATCTTCGCCAGGACTAACCTGGGACGCCCTCCTCAAACAATATAGAGTGACCTTAGAACTCTTTACCTTTTCCAGACATGGTTATGTTCGCTGAACAGATCGTACGAGGAGGTATCTCCGTCATAAGCAAAAAAAAAAAAAAAAAACCACGCCGTCTCCAATCACAAATACATGAAAAATTACGATCCAACAATGCCGCCCGTGCACATCCTATACCTCGATAAGAAAAATCTCTATGGCTTAGAGATGCGACAAACGCTTCGCGAAGGTGATTATCAGTTGACCACTGGAGAACAGTTCCTCGAAGAAAGACAAGCGGAATACCACAAAGACTGGGGCTATTTCATTGAAACCGAACTTGGATATCCGCAATATATCCACGACGTCCATAACGATTATCCATTTTGGGCTGAACAAATTCTTGTCACCAATTTGATGTTCTCTTTGGAACAACTGCAACAGAAATACAAATTTGGACTTGAAGACGCCAAGGTGAAAAATCTAGTACCTGTTCTCGCGAACAAAACAAAATGCAATCTACATCATCGACTGCTCGAACAAGCTCTTCAACATGGACCCGTTCTCGATAAAGTTCATTGCTCACTCAAATTTCATAAGTCACCGTAGATGAAACCCAACATCTAATTCAACGCGACATAACGAGCCAGCGCCATAACGGCGTTCGACAAAGACTTCTTAAAACTTATGAACAATAGCGTGTTCGGAAAACCTAGGAAAACATTAGGCATCGAAAGAAATTCGAAATCGTCAATAACCTACGACGACGTGATAAAGTCGTGGCCAACGATGCCTTTGTAAGCATGAAAATATTCTATGAAGATCTAGTTGCGATCAAATCAAGAAAACCAATCTAAAGATGAACAAGAACCATTTACTTCGGTTCAGAAGTTATCGATCTCTCCAAAACACTCATACCCGAATTTCATTAAGACTTCATCAGTCTCAAATACGGAGACAAGGAAACGTTGCTAATGACCGATACAGACTTGCTCATGTACGAAATTCACACCTACGACGCCTACGCAGACCTATATTATCACCAAGAACTGTTCCATCTCAGGGATTATCAACAAGACCACACCTTCCACTGCGACGATAATAAAAATATGCTTGTAAAGTTTAAAGATGAAACTCACGGCGTACCCATCACTGAATTCATCGGACTTTTCGATCCAAAATGTACTCCATCAACCTCGACGATGGAACCATCATGAGAAAAGCTAAAGGTGTAAAACAAATCTGTCATTGCCCACATCGCTACCAACCACCATTACACTCAAGCACTACACGGACATCTCCAATGCTACTCCATGAGAACTATCCGATCTCAGCAACACAAAACATTTACAATGCTCACTAACAAACAAGGACTATGCCCATTCGATGATAAATGATACAACCCCGATACCATTCACTGACTCGCACACGGACATGTCCGAGCCACTTTATAATGTGTCAACATCGATGCAACCAATAGTCGTCCAGGACAGCAGCGGGGATGGGTGGGACTTTTGGAGCAGTCCTTTTCTGAAAATTAAGCTTCCTACGGAAACGAAAATACATGGTCACTGAGGTCTCTAACCGACCTAGATCTCTCTTTAATTCGGTTATATTAGAGTTGACGCTTATATTTTTGAGTTCTCGTTTACCTACCCGTTTGTCGTCACCCTGTGTGTGTACCGCGAGCGGTCCCTTACCTGTATACATGGCCCACGCCGGGTGCGTCTAATGAGTGATCAGGTCAAGTGCGATGTTATGTGTGTCAAGAGGGGCGACAACTCATGTGGCCTTAACGAGTATGTGTGGTTTTTGATTGACGGCGAGTGAGCGGAGAGGGATGAGAAAAGGTTACAGCGAGTATGGTGTCTCAACCGAAATTTTAATCGAGACCAATGCGATATCTCGACCGAGGATCATGTAAATTTATCGTGATAAATCCGTGTGGGGTAGCTTGCGCGTGCGTAAAGAACTTATTAAACTTAATCATATTCATGTCCTCTGAACAACAAGTTTGACGGATGTTTCTTAATGTGTGGGTATCAACACCATTAAAGACAACCAGAAGATTGCAGTTGTCTCTGATCATTTTAGGTATTTGTGAATATCACAGAGTAATATATATATAATATATGTGTTTTTGTGTTTACCACGGGAAAATATCCGAGCTGGATTTGACTGTTTATCCAGCATTACATCATCGTATACTACGAGATTATTTAAACATCTATCGAGGTCATCTACAGATTGAGTTTCATCAATATCGGTGATAAAATCAATAATATCATTACCGTTTACGTCCGACTACTTCGATTCTTCATTAAAATCTTTAAGCACATCGTAACATCGCTGATCATCTATAGATGGTGCCACTAAATACAACTTATCTCACTTGAGCTATCTCATTATCAGATTAAGCAACAGTTGCGTCTTACCAGACCCTAATGGACCTATGATAATTGCTCTGATAATATTTCGCAGCGCCGGATGATGCTTGATTGGCCTTGCTTTTATGTCGCTGAGAAATCAATGATATCCATGTTGTAGAAATATAATAAATAATATGAATTTATATTGTGTTCTATGCAGGGCACCCATCCCAACAAGTGGATTAACAACAATAATAACAACAAAGAAATAGCGTGCACTTACAGGCAAGTAAGTAAAATGTGCTACAAAAAGAAATACAGATTTATCTCCCACTTGACTAATGTCAATGGTGGTGATATCGCTGCTTCACTGGGAAAATTACCAGGAGCTCCTTGGGCTATGTATCCTGGTGAAGAACATCTGGCTATAATTTTTGTGGTCCTGGAACCCGTCTTGATATCCGACCTGACGAACGAGACCAACCAAGTCCTGCAGAGTATCCAATAAATGCGATTGATCAAGCGTGCCATGTTCATAATGTCGCGTATAAAAATCCAGATCTGCAACAACGGCATATTGCAGACGTAAAGTTCATTCATACCTTAAAGTCTGTAAAAAATAAATCTCTCAGAGAATCACTAGCTAATTGGCTGGTAAGATATGCGATGAAAGGTAAACTAGTGCTAGGGGCTGGTAATTAATCATAGATAAATATTATAATTGAATTTATTTATTATAGCCCAAGAGGATATTAGAGGGTAGAGCAGCGATTAGTAAACTTGCTGATGCAGCAAATGTCACACATTCTGTTGTAGCAAATTGGTTAGGACGACAGGCAATATGGCAAATTTATCTACCACCACCTAAAACAATTTAGTACACAAATTTTGATGTCAGTACTCCCAAGAGGTTCATCTGGCAGATATTTTGTTTTTACCGCATGATACTATTAAACTGGTAGAAATCAATCGCGCACATACAAATACACATTCACTGTCGTTGCAAGTAGATATAAAGAAGCAGAACCACTATTAACAAAGACAGCAACTAAAGTTACATCTGTGTTTGAACGAATTTATCAACGAGGGCCCTTGCGAGGACACACCGCAATTCATAGCGATCAGGCAATCGTCGAGCGATTTTATCGAACAGTTGCTGAGCAATTTTTTGAATATCAGTATGCGGAGGATATAGTCCTGAACAAAGTTCAGGCGGATAAGAGATCTCGTGAATGGGTTGCAAGACTACCAAGTGTGATAGCTGAAGTATGAAATTATTCGTGGAACTTCTATGAAACCCATCAATGCGAACACAAAAAAACATATACCAGTACAACGACGTGACTCTTTCTCAAAACAACCAGTACAAGGTAATGTGACTGTAAGATATTTATATGAACCTAGTGAACTTGAAGGTGGTAAAAAAAGAACAACTGATCCTATTTGGAGTGTGACCACACATACAATTTCTAGCATGATAATCTACGGGTAGACCATGTGTTATATGATGAGCACCACCGTCTGGATCATTGTTATGTTGAGGGATATTTTTCTCCATGAGGCGATAATTTTGGGGTAGTTTTCATCGATGGTATTGTTGACATTTTTCTTCAGTTCGTCGGCGTTAAATCCAGAAAGTTTAAATTTTAGCAGGTCTGCCTCTGACAAGGAATATTTGTTCAGGAATAATTGTTTATGTTGGTGTTTAGTGTCACCAAGCAAAGTGATATATTCACCTTCAGATTCAATTACCGCCCGTATAATTTTTTGATTAACAGTCTCGAAAGTCCGATGCAACGTGGTTCAGGCTTTCTATTTGCTTGATGAATTCCTTCCTCAGATCATTGTCAACGGGTGGATACTCGTTTATTCCGTCGTAATATACCCATCCCATCTTAGTGGGGAGAACTTTGCCGTCCGGAGTGATATTAACTGGATCTGCCCGTAGGATTTATTTCAATACGAAAACACTAATGGGTTATTTGTTTGCAACCCACCGAATGACTTTGATCTAATATTTGGCCAGCTGTAATATACTCGCAATTGTGCTAATATTTCCTTGGCTGGAATTGCCATTGGAAAGCTAACGTCAAATTCAGGATTGGTCGAGCTCGCTGATATCGTCGTAGTTGTTGGTGGTGTTTTATTAGCGACGATTTGTTCTAGAAATTCTTGTGACATTATTATTTACTTCCTGAGTTAAATAAGGGATCTAAATCCTTGACTGTGTCAGAAGACAAAGAGGTTGGTTTCCAGTTGCTTCATTATAAACCATAATCATTTCTGCGAATTCCTGATCTGATATTATTCCATTGTTGAGCCCTGATGATATCAGCCATGATAATTTTTGCGTGCGCGTGTGTTGCCGCTGATAGCAACGTTGTATACTCGTGTATCAGCTGCACACGTGGGTATTATTTTGGCGATGATGTTAAAAATACCAGCAACACCAGTTATAGCTGCAACACCAATTCCTATTACTGGTGCTATTATGTATGTGACTGATACTGATCCGATTATAGTTGCTTTTCCAGCGACTACGGAGGATGCAGAATATACAATTATGTCAGTAACAACGATACGTCTGCGGTATTTTTTATTTGTTTTACTGTAGACTCATCCATGATATTTTTCAGTTGGGTCTGCAATAGACACACTTGCTCGTATCTGTAATGTTGCGCTGCAACAACGTCAATAAAATTGGTTCATTATATAATGTAAGTAGGTGGTTGTTGTTGTTGTTGTTGTTGTTATAGGGTTTAACGCCATTTTTCAGCACAACATAGGCTATACATGGCGGCCAGTATTAACGGTGGAGGAAGAACCCGGGAGAACCCGGAAAGAACCAACGACCCACGAGAAGC